>CAJQZJ010004760.1:1781417-1799223 GCA_907164525.1 Lophiomys imhausi | reverse complement strand
ATGTGGCATATTTATATCTGTTGTTTTGTATAGTATTTACTGTTATAGGAGAAGGAACCATCTGTTGGACTGAAAGGGGAAACTTCTGGGGGGAAGAGGGAGGAAGGGCGGGATAGGAAGGGGGAATAGGGAAGGGTTTTTGACTGAGATGTAATTTGAAGAAAAAAAATATTTAAAAAAAAGAAAAAAAATAAAGATAACTACTGTTAGTATGTCAGTATAAAAAAATAAATAAAATGTACAAAATATGAAGTACTTCACACAAAACAGAAAAATCTGAAGGGCTCTAAATGACATTAAAGCTCAACCTTGGAGACGCCTTTTCCTAGTATGCTGTCATACTGTTGGAGAACTGCCTGGGCTGCATCTCAGAGATCCTTGAACCTGTAGGCGTGGGTCCCAGCTTGTCTGAAATGCTCTTCATTGTCATGAGCACTGCCCATCAGGCCACGAAGGTCTCTCTGGGGTCTTCATAATTTGGTTGTATTTGCTCTACTGAGAAGAGCCATCCATTTTGTTAGTGAAGGCCTCTTGTTTTACTCAAAGGTGTTGCAACTGCACTGGGGGAGGGGGGATCTAGAACCAAATGCTAGGGTGGAAGCGAGTTTTACCATGCTTCTAAACACACCCTGGATGAGCCAGCCAAGGAGCAGTCTACAGATCTATACCTCCTCCTGGGATGGTCTTTGGGCCAATAAAAGAAGTCCAGTCTTGTCTTTGATGTCTGCCCTGCACAGCATTAAATGAAACTACTTTTGGTTAATTAAGCTGAACCATGAAGCCATTTGTTACTTGGGTTTTAATACATTTTGGGACTTGGTGACTTAAGCCACTTAATAGCGGATTTTAGAAAAGTCATTTTGACTTCACAGTGATATATTAGTACCAAGTAAGACAGAGAAAAGAAGGTCTGATGATCAGTACTAAGTGTCAACAGATCATACCTGGGAAACAGGCCTCCATCAATTACTTAGCTCTGAGCTTGAAAAGAATTATATTGATTAGATTGAGGTGGGAGACCCATTCTAAAAGCAGGTAGGATCATCCCCTGGGTCTGCCTCTAGACTGCAGAAAAAGGAGAAAGTGAACTGAGTACAAACATTCACTGTGCTCCACTTCTTCACTGTGGACACAGGAGGAGCTGCTTCAAGCACCTGCTCTTGAGACACTGTAACAGACAGTGCCTTTGAAATGGAAGCCAGAGCACATCCTTTTTCCCTTGAATTGTGTTTTTCAGGGTATTTTTTATCACAAGAGAAAAAGAAACTGAGACACAAACAGGAACGCTAACAGGTGTCTTCAGGCAATATTTATATATTATATTCAAAAATAAGCAACTGGGTCAATCTTTAAAAAAATCTGTTCACCTGCACAGGTTGACAGGTTCTCAAAGTCGACTCTATCATACAGTGGCTGAGGCCTGTCCGTTTTAGTCTCATCAAGTTTTTCATTAGTCCTGTCACTTCAATGTCATCAGCTGAATAAGCTCTGGAAAATCTGAACAGACCTCCTCATTAGTTGGCTTCTACTAACATCAAATTATGCAAAGTATTTCTCAAATTAAAAGAAAAATCAAAGTTCATCTTTCAATTAGCTATGATTTTTAATGGGTTTTCTTTAAAACGATGTTGGGAGAAAATTTTCAAGCAGTGTGTAGTCCAAGATGTTTAGGCACTGAGACAGTGTGGTCAGACAATCTACAATCACCAGGAAGTTGAACCTCCAAGAAAACTTGTGGGAGATAATCTTGATTATGACTTATACTTACTTATATGAGTGCTAACATTCCCTAGACAGGATTCTAGACTAAGTGGAGAAGTGAACTGAACAGCAGCATTTATGGATCTTCTTTGTGTTTCAACTTGTGTACACAGACAGACAAGACGGAGGGATGGACAGATACACATGTGCAAACAATAAAGTCAGTGGATATTGGAAAGCTTTCTTACAGATTTTTCTGGTAAAATACCATTAAACAATGAGATGCTTGTTTAATGTCATAATCCAAACATTTTATCACTTAGCCTAACTTCTTTTTGGCAAGGTTTTGTTACTTTGCTGGTTTTAATTTAGCTTTTGAGTTCATCTCTCAACTCACCCCAGCTATTACATTGGCCATTGCAGTATAACAGCACCATCAATGACCCCTAGTTGGTCATCCTGAGTGACACTCCACTTTTCCCTTTTTACTAAATGTAATTACTAAAATGTAATTGTTCCCACTCTGCCCATTTCATGGAACACACAGAGACTCTCCAGTTAACCATATGCTAATTAGGAGAGACCCTGCACCTAGATGTTACAGAGGACAAGGCAGAAGTTGTGAATGAAATTTTTATTTACATACTGTATCTAGAAGCAGATACATAAATTTTTATACAATGGATTTCCAAAAAATGTGCAAAAAATTACTTCTCTTACAAACCAAAACACATATTAAATCAGTGGACTTTGGATAATTCATTCTGTGGTGTTCTCAGTACAAACAGTACACACCTGATTTGCAACATACAAAGTATAAACTACAGCAATTTGGATTGCAGGTATTAATTTCATGGCGCACCAACTATGAGACTTCCTCAACCCAACATGAATATATACTGTTAGGAAACTCTAAGATGCTACCTCATACTCTCTGGTTGGAGAATTTGGGTCACTTTTTGAAAAGTTCATGTTTGCCTTGTTATATTATGACTGATCAATAAAAAGGATATAAAAACTTTACAGGGTTAAAAAAGCATTAAAAGAAATCAAATTTTTGACTATTAATGTACCAATACCTTTTAAAGTTATCTATGGAACTGGCTATTGTTCCTTATTAAAGAATATTTAACAAAACTGTCTATTGCTGGTAGTATTATATAATTTTCTAATTAACATTTCACATTTAATGAAAGAAGTTCAGATTTAAGTCAAAATGTATTATTTTGATTCACTCATAAGTCTCTTTCATATATAACATGAAATGTACAGGAATTAAAGTTGACATTCTTGAAAGCAGCTAGAGATGCTTAGCACTAGGAAAGAAACTGCATACACCTCTAAGATGTCAGTAACTTTTGTCCTGTTTCAGTAACACTGGCTCAGAAGCTATGATGTTTGTATTTTATTTCCTTAGTGTTACTGAGTTAGCCTTTTTGGCACATGATTTTATTCAATAGCAATGTGGCTGATTTCCTTAAAAGTTTTAGTTTTGTGATTATTTACTGTGATATATGATCTTCTAAATTTTCAGATTATTGCACCATGTAGAAAGAGAACAGTCTTCCTTGGAGAAAGCAAGGTATTTTTTCAAGTACTTTCCATAACTCTCTTATTTATAAAAGTGTGTTACGTGTCTTTGGAAGCCCCAAGGTAACTTTCAGCCTCCAGCATGTTTGGTGGTAAAATATTTGAGTTTAAAAAACAAAACATGATTCACTTGCCACAAATTGATAGTTTTCTTGGTTGCTTTTTCCCCCCTTGCCTTAGTCTAGGAATTCTAAATGTGCAGATTCAAGAATGGCTTACAACAATCACAAATCCTGTATGGGTCTGAGCTAGGGACTCTGCATACACATTACGGTTGATATTATGGTGGGATGCCTAATAGTGAGAATTGGAGGTACCTCTGAATCTTTTGGCTACACTTGGGACCCTTTTTCTTCTAACAGGTCACTTCATCCAGCTTTGATATGAAGGTTGTGCCTAGTCGTATTGTAGTTTTTTTTATGCCATGTTCGGTTAATATTCCTGGGAAGCTTGCTGTTTGTTTTGTTGAAAAGAAATGAAGGAGTGGATCTAGGGGAGAGGAGAGTTGTTGGGAGTTGGGGGCAGGGGGAATATTGGGAGGAGGGTAGGTAGGGAAAACTGTGGTCAGGATGTAACATATGTAAAGAATACAAATTAAATAACAAAAAATATGCTCGAACACACACAAACACACACAGAATGACTTACAGGTTGGGTTTGTATCCTATAAGCTCAAAAGAGCCAAAAAGCTAACCAATTTCTATCTAGGCCAAGATATAAGAAGACAGAGACTTATTCTTTCTCTTCCCATTTTTACCAGACAACACCATACAGAGCCAGTCTATCAGATGGGTATCTTGGCTACAAAACACATAAAAATACTGGCAATACACCTTTCTGTTTGTGAACCTGATTTCTCAATAATGCTTTATTTTTATTCATAAACTATGAGAACCTAATGATTTCAAATTGAATTAGGACATGTCATATTAAGTATGAAAATGCGGAAGTTCATCAAAGTTGTTTTTCTAGATAAAGATTTATCCTACAAAATAACACTAAACTGCTTATTAGAAAGATTTAGATGAACATGAGAATCCTGACATTTAATGGGTAGATCCTAAATACACAGCACCATGAGGAAGAGAAACAAACTATGTTCACGTGCTACATGTTGGGGACAGTCCCGAGACTTCTATGTGCAATGATCTCGACGTGGGCACATTTCTGGACTATGAAGTCATCTGGACATTCACCATCAGTGCAGTGTCTACTATCTAATGTAGATGTGGGGACTTTCAACTCACCCTAGATATATTTCAGTTGTTTAAAAATAAATAATTTCACAAAAAATAGTTAAGTGTCTTGCATTAATTTGATAACAAGTCTGCAATTCTTCACTAGTCCTTGATCCAAAAGTGAATGCCTGCAGATACTCTATATTCCATATTAGGCAAAACACATGAAATTCTAACAAGGTCCAACAAACATTCTATCAATGTAAGTACCTATTCCTTATAAGTCAAAATGTCATAACACTATAACATGATAGCATTGTGCCTTTTCTTGTAATATCTCAAATCCAGAAAAAAATAGAGAAAATATAGAGATATGTTTGAATGACAAAGCCAGCAAGTTGGACCTAAGACCTTTTTTACCCTTGTGATGTTTTGAGCATGTGTAACTAGAAGTGTTTTCTGCATGGGGCAATCTCTAACTACTGTCACTTAATAATCTCAGCAACACCATTGCAGAACCCTGAACTCAGTCTACATTCCAAGTAACTTAAAATCTGGGCACACCATTCTCCATCACAATGATGTGCCCAACAACGTAAGAATTAGCTAAATTAAAATAAACCAAAACGCTCTCTTCAAAGGGCAGTCACAAGCAGGAAACTATTTCTGTGTATCTGATATGGTCTTACAATTTTCTCACACAATGCATCACCATTTCCAATTATTTAACTGATGTCATTCAGGGTTGTTGGTTTGAAGATAGAAAGGTCAAACGTAGCACATTGTAATGATTACACAGACTAAGATAACTAAACTTAAAAATAGCCTTCCTATTCAAATCAGTTTACAACTTTATATAAACTTTAATGTAAGAAAATACAACTCATTTATAAAACTTGTTTTGTCATTGACTAAAGAAATCATAGATAAAACATTTAACTGAATATCTCCCCCGACCCCCCCGCCACACACACACACACAGAGACACACACAGACACACACACAGACACACACACACAGACACACACACACACACACAGACACACACAGACACAGACACACACACAGACACATACACACACAGACACACACACACAGACACATACACACACACAGACACACACACACAGACACATACACACACACAGACACACAGTCACACACAGACACACACACACAGACACACACACACAGACATACACACACACACAGACACACACAGACACACACACACAGACACACGCACACAGAGACACACGCACACAGACACACGCACACAGAGACACACACACACAGACACACACACAGACAGACACACACAGACACACACACACAGACACACACACACAGACACACACAGACACACACACAGACACAGACACACACACACACACACACACACACAGGAAACCAGGGTTATCTTTTTTAAACAATGATTGGGCTTCACAAGGCTTTAAGTTATACCAATTTGTACCAGAGTTTAATGACAGAAAAGGCAACAATTTCTGCACTGGATATATATTTGTTTAAAATTTTTAATGTAAGGCCATTTATCAAAAGAGACAAACCACAAGATGAAAATGAAGGCAACAGAACTTCTCACAACCAAAATAATTATCACATCCTTAAAATATAATTTAGAAAAGTGTTGTAGTACAAGATATGTTGCAGTTTGCATTCCATTAATCAAGACTGCATCAATTCATAATTCTGAACAAATCTTTTGTTAAAGTGTGAGACTTAAAAGATCATTTATCAGTGTATATGTAAATGTTTTATCCCACATATATTTATCCAACTGGGTCATTTAATATCATAGCAATTTATAATTCTTTAAGTTCATTTAACTTTGCTTAGGACTGAATACACATGAATGTGCTTTAATGCGTAAGAATCACAGTGGATAGCAGCAAGGGGGGGCACGGTAAGGAGAATCTGGTCATTCACATTGTGATTACTCTGCACATTAAGGAAAGATAACTCACACTTCTAGACCCTCAGGACATCCCTTTCCAAGAACCAAAATAAACTCAAGACGTGTGGCAGACACTTCCCCACCCCTGAACAAATCAATGACTCTTTCACACATAAAAACTAAAAGTTATGGCAGCAAAGACTTCAATGGCGATGTAAGTCTGTAAACTGTACTCCAGTCTCCCTTATGAACCCAAAGTGCAAGAAGCAGGGCTCCCAATCTCTCAGTAGTGCTTCTCCTGTAAATAATCCTTCATTTTGTTTGGCAAAGGCAGTTTCTGAATTAAGTCTATTCTGGTGTACTGACGTATAACAAAGCGGCACAGATACTGCAGGGAGCGTACCTGCATGAACCGTGACACTGGATTGGTCAGTCTGACCGGGTAAGTCGCAGATCCAGGCAACCGAGACCTTGAATAACAAAACGCTCCGTTTTCAGAGTCCCTGATTGAATGCTCAATTAAGTCCACTATAGATGTATGCCCTTCCACATCTGGCTGTTCATAAAAGCTGAACCTACCATTTGAGTGCTCAATTCTAGTGTGAAGCGTTTTACCATGAGAGCGAAAGCTCAGACTTAAAAGGTAACGGTCATCAGAACTATCCCGAACAAGGAAAGAACCATCTGGCACGTTCGCCAGCTTCCCCTCCGCCTCCCAGCGTGTGATGGGGCCCCAGTACCACCCCTGTTTTGCAAGCTTCTTCAGCTCCTCCGTAAGACTTGTAACAACCATCGGGCCACTACTTTGCACCGAATCATAAACTCTTGCAACCCCAGGGGCAGAGTTAGGATCGAAATTCAAATGACAGCGAACGTTTTCAGCCATGTGCATGTCCGGGCCTGAGAGGCTGCTGAAGTTCCTTTGGATCGGGTTATTCTGCATTGGAGGTAGCAATGGTGAGAGGGGAGGGGCATCATGACGACCAGCTCTAGGGCTCTGCAACACGACTCCGGTGGTGCCAATCAACACGTTGTTCACCGACGGATCCACAAGGATCTCTGGGCCTACGACCAGGTCCTGGTCCACCTGACTGTCGTCTTCGGAGAAGGGGCCACTTGCCCCTGGCAGGGGGATGGCTGACACCTCCATAGGAGAGGATGTATCCAGGCAGCAGCTGCGCGGCCCTTCCAGAGGGCACATCCCATCGTCTAAAGGCACGGTGTACTGAAGGTAGTCCTGAGACACGAGTCCAATAACTACAGGCACGTGTTCCTCCAGGTGGAGGCGCAGGTCCCCGGGTGAGCCGGGACTGCAGCGGGACTCAGGGCGCGGCTCTGGCTGCAGCTCCTGGGGCTCCCGTGGTGGCTGCAGCAGCTCCCGGGGCTGCAGGTTCCGCAGCTCCTTGCGCACACCGTTGACTGGGCCCGGGCTGGCGGCATGCACCAGCGCCTTCACCCGCATCTCCATCTTGATGCACGTCTCCTCTGAGCTGGTGGGGCGCAGCGGCCAGGGCGTGGGGCTGTAGTGGTGGCTGCGCAGTGATGTGGAGCGGATGGGCCGTGGGGCGCGCACATCTTTGAGGCCACCAGGCGCCGAAGACGAGGAGAAAGCGTCCTCGTCTGCAGGCGCGGTGCCGCCCTTGCCCTTGGCCTTCTGCTTCGTGGACAGCCGTCTCTTCAAGGTGCCCATAAGGCTCTCGCTTTTGGACCTGTTCTTCCCTTTCTCATCCTCGCTGCCGATGTCGCAGCTGGCCATGTCTTTGCCATAGCAGCTCCCGAATAGGGAGTCATCTCTCACAAAGTCGCCAGCGAGGGATTGCGGTTGAACCACCATGAAGTCGGTTTCGTCTTTGCTTTTACTCAGGTTAAAAGATTTCCTGAAAGTTTTCAAACTGATTTTCTTCATTGTGACTAGTTACCTAATCCAAATGGGTCAATTTCTCTCTGGAGTAGCTATCCCCAAACATGGGGAGGGACTGCAATGCCTCATGGGTGAGCTCTGCCCAGCTTTATTGAACCTCTGGAGCTATTTTCTGAAAAAGAAAAAAAGTTTTTAAAAAGCCATTGAACATTTTAGCTTTCAAATAAAACTACACAGAAATTTTACTTTTTTTAAGCTTCAAAACAAAAGAACCCAAATCTATTCTTAGGAACATCACCCTGAAGATGAAAACAACTGCCTGCTATATACCAGTATCAGACAAACACTGTCCTTTATTTACTCCTTGTTTGCCGTTTTGTGAGGCCAGGACTCTTTTCTACTGGCCAGGCTCATCTTCGGCACCAGCTCTCAGTACCCTCATCACTGCTGCCCATGCACCGGCTGAAGGACCAAAATGCAGTAAAGGCATCATAAACAGGCCTGTACCTCCAACACACATGTATGTATTCTGAGACACACTCATCTCTGTGGCCCGTCATAGTCCTGAAGTCACAGCTCTTGGCCCATCCTAGGCACACTGCCTTCTAGAAGAAGAAAATGTAAACAAAACTCACACGTTTCCCACCTACAGCTTAGAGCAACTCAGTTAATCGGCAGAAGACACAGCTCTAACTCATTGTTTATTTACTAACCCCTACTACACACAACACAGTGCAATAACATGAACGCTAGTAAGTTATGATCTAGAATACTCGTAAGCCAGGAGAAGAGACAGATACGTGATGAGTAAATTACAATGCAAATCCATCTGAAACACACTGGTAAAACAGGTGGAAGCTGAGAGAAGAAAAAAGTGTGACAAGCATTCAGTTTAAACTACAGTTACCAAGTGGTTCTTGTATAGACAGAATCTGCAAGAAATCATGCTCACTGAGGCCACTCAGACCAGACACCCTATCTCCAACAGCTACCTCATTCCCACAAAAAGCAACAGCAGTTTTAACAGTCTTGTTGTCGTATACTGTTTCTGAAAGATATTGTACGAACAGAATACTTACAACTATGCGGAGTACAACCTACTGTAACATAAAGCTGTGCACTGAGTGCACTGCCCACCTGGTCTTGTCCCCAGGCATAGAGGCTAACTCCCAGACAGAACTCGGTAGCTCATGCCCAGATGGTAAGCTTCACTATCTCTGAGATTCCAATAGCCCTGCTTACCACTATCACGTATCTACACCACAGATGAGAAAAGCATTTGGCAGATATCTGCTTGGAAAACACTACCAATGCATATGCAACTCGCTTCTAGTATTAGGGGACACGATCCAATCCTAGACATTAGAAAGTAGGAGCTCAACTAAGCCATATGTTTTTCAATCTCTTTCTGCCATCTTCTAGGCAAAGATTACTCTACAACTTTTTAAAGAGTGTCTATTTTCCTGTTTGCACTTCCAAAAATATATGCCATCTTTTTATAGGATTACCATCTGTCTTGTGCTCAAGTAAGTGTTCTGAATCAATCTTGCCATTTTTCTAATTGCTAACTTTTAAGTTTACACATACACTTGAAGTTTTGTATAATGGTTGGTTCAAGAGAAAAGGTTTCAGAAATTAAAAACAAAAAACTCTACAGGGCTAATGAGATGGCCCAGCAGGCAGGAGCATTTTCCACCAAGACTGACAACCATAGTTCAAGGTCGAGGTCCCAGTGGACGGCAAAACTACGTCTGAGTTGTCGGCTGACCTACATACACACAGCTGTGGTACGTGTGAGCGTGAGCGCGCGTGCACGCACACACACACACATGCACACACACACACACACACACACACACACACACACACACACACACATGCAAACACACACAAAAAAATGCTCAACTGGAAGAACAGAATCTTTTCTTTAGACAAGGGCTGGTGCAGACCGGCTGGCCTTGGACTAACTGCAGCCCAACTACCACCCTGAGCTGGATGAGCCCAGTGCCCCCACTTCCCAGTGCTGAGGTCACAGGGGCAGGCCGCCACTCTGGGCAGGCACTACCAACTCTTTTTAAAGGGACAGTTCAGTTTGCCAGAGGGAGCATTCATTTCTAATACCTAATACAAAAGCTAGCGAGACAAGTCAAATAATGATTTAAAAGTTCACACACACGGTAGCTGCTACCCTCATTTTACAGAAAGGACCCTAGGTCTCAGAAAAATCAAAATCTGTTCAAGGAAGCTAAAACACTGCTCCTGGGCACATCGGGTTCTTTTCCTGGGCCACTCACCCTGCCCACAGATCTAGTCATCACATCAGCACCTTAAACTTTCCACCTTCTGTGTTTTTATCCTCTTTTACGATCTTGAAAAATGTTGTTTGGGTATCACAAAATGATTCAGTTACAAGTTTTATGTCTGTTGAAATTCATCCTATTGGAAACTAAAACGAAGTTTAAAAATAATTACTTACCTGTGTTTATTTAAAAACATTAATATATTAACTATGTATTAACATAAATCAGTTTCCTGAAAAAGAACCACACTTTCCAAAAACTAAAAAAGAGAGTAAGAAGAGCAAGAAGGAAGACCAAGAGAGAAAAGGAAGAGAGAAGAGCTAGAGTTGCTGAGACTCTTGTCCTGACAGAGAACACAGCTGAGCTCACGTCTGCTTCCTCACATCACCTTTATCCAAGGGTAAAAGAAACCCAGCAAAGACAGTGGGAAGAAGATATGTTCCTTAATACCTTTTCATAAACCTGTGCACAGTTTTCTTTGATAGTATACTAACTGAATTAGTAGTTGTTACATGCTTGTTTGTGTACATGGGAAACTATTCCTCCATCAATGCCTCCCTATCCTTCACTTCCCTATTTTGAGACAAGGTTTCTCGCTGAACCTGAAGCTCAATACTCCAATGAGCCCTGGGGATCTATCTATCTCTGGCCCTAGCAGTCAGCACAGGAAGAGGGCTGCAACACCCATCTTTTCACGTGGATTAAAGGGTTGAAACTCTTGTCCTCGTATCTGTACAGCAAGTACTTTATCCATTGAGCAATCTCTCCAGCCCTAAATAATGATTTCTAAAAAGTTAAATTGCAATGAAAGTTGGAAACTGTATCAACATTTATATTTTTATTCTATTTCACAGAAATTAACTATCTTGCATTTGAATCAATGTTCATACATGGTTTTGTAATACTGTGCTTCAGTTAATCATACAATACCAAAACAACAAAAAGGATTGTTTGTCTTTAAAAATCACATTTGTGAATATCACCAATGATCGCAACTACAAAAGTTCTTAGGAAGGAAAAGTAGTTAAGGCAATTGTGGGAGACACAAAGTTTTACAATTGTAACTTTTCTTTGAAATTTTAAACTGGACCATCAGCAACAATACTGTCTACTTGTTTCACAGAAGTGGGAGGCTCACTCTAATCATTCATGAAAAAAACATCTAAAACTTAAGTTGAGTGGCCATAATGGTTGTCAACTGTTCCTTTAAGTAAAACTGGTGTTTCATGCGGGTGGAGGAACAAAGCCAATGCAGGCCAATTTCAAAGGGATACTTCATTGTCTATCAAAATTCCTTTGTTTCTTTACTCACTGTGTAATGGGATATTTGCCTAGTACACACCAAGTCCTGAGTCCAGTGCCCAGGTGTACATACGGCAGATGTGATCTGCCGGTCTATAATCCCATCATTCTTGGGGAGTTGGAGTCAGGAGACGCAGGAATTCAAGGCCTTCCTTAGCTACACAGGGCGTTCACTGTCAGCCCAAGATACGAGGCCCTGACTCTCTCCAAAATTAAAAAAATTAAGAAATTCAAGGAATTTATGGATGATGAGACTTTAACTATGGTGAGGCTTAAATGGGTGGATCCATTTGTCAAAACTCCATTAACTATGCACTAAACATGTGATTTCATTGTAGGTGAATTATACCTCATTTTGAAAACTCATTAAACAAGAAATTCAAATCAAGATAATATATTCTAAGAGCCATCTACTAGCTAACAAAAACTATTACCAGGCACAGGAAGACACCTTTCAAAGAGTGCCATAGTGACATTTATATCTTGGGAGTGGCCAATAGCTATCTCATCCGACTGGAAGTCTATCTAACAAGAAGGAACCCATGTCTGGTACTGAGAACCTAGCCAAAGAGAACCTATTATTGCCACTTTCCTAAACTAGTATAGTTCCCACCTGTATTCGAAGTATCTATTTTTATATTCACAAGTAAGGGTAGCTCTTACCCCTCATCGCAGAGCCTCTTTTCCAAGAGAAACCACCACAAAAATCCACAGCTGGTCATAATTCAAAGAAAACTGACACTGGAGTGCCTACTCCCAATTGATACATCTATAGTACAACTACACATAAGGCTCAAGGAATACTGCAGAAAAACTGTAAGAACCAAAGATCCAGAACACTGGCTACTCGATGGTGTCTTCTATAAATGACAGGGAGCCGCATCCATGAAATCTTAGCAACATAGTCACCTAAACAAGACCTGCACAATGACAACACCAATTGACATCTTGAAGTGGATGGGGGAAATCTCACAAAATCCAACCTGTAAGAAAGCGCTACAGGTAATTAATGGCTGAAAGAGAGAGAATTAATCTTCAGAGATGGGCCTCTTGATAGGTTATCCAATCTAAAGTTGTCAGTCCTAAGCATATACATATAAGCAACTCTAAAAGGACTCATCAGCTGTGTTTATAATGTCTGTGCACATATATGTATGCAGCAATAATCAAAGAGTTTATGTATTTGAGAGGGAGTATGGAGGGACATGGGGAAAACTTGAAAAGGGAAGAGGTGGGTGTGGGAATTATGTAAATATAGTACTCATGCATGAAAGTCTTTAAAAAGGCAAAGTGTAATGTAAAAAATAGAAAAATGCAATTGTAAAAAAAAGTATCTTCAGGTCAGAGAGATGGTCCACCCCTGCAGATTCAGTTCCTACCACCCACATCCGAGAGCTCACATCAACCTGTAACTCTAGTTTCAGAGGCTTTGACCCTCAGGTGGCCTCTGAGGGACTTGCACATGTGTGCACAAATCTATGCACATACATATATACACAAATAAAATGAATAAGTAGTTTTTTTTTTTTTAGATAAAATTAGAGGCTGGAGAGACGGCTCAGCAGTTAAGAGCACTAGGTGCTCTTTCAGAGGACTCTAGTTCAATTCCCAGCACCAACATGGGAGCTCACACCTGTCTGCAACTCCTGTCCAGGGCTTCTGACACCTTCACATAGACCTACATGCAGGCAAAAACACCAATGAACATAAAATAAAAATAAATCATATATATATGGAGAGTGAGACCTTCACCCAGGAATTTGGGAAATCAGCAGCATAACATTAGGAAGGATATCTCAAACTCAACACTATAACTTATCAGAATATTCTAACTAAAACAGAATTTGCAAAGTTTTCTAAGTGAAAACATTTATCAAATTTTAAAATTCACATATGCTCTAACCAGATAGACATGAAATTAGTAATTTGTCTTTTGGATATGTTCTTGTGTCAAAGTTGTAAAGGCAACAATGTTCCTTCTATTGTTTTAAACAAATCTGTTCCTCACATTGTTTACAGTGGTAAACATAAGCTAAACACTGCCAGAGTAACAGAAGGACTAAGCTCTGAATACACTGTTTCATCAGCCTTCTAATCTTAGAACCTTGTAAGTTTATGAAGCAGTTCTGATGATATAGAACTAGACTGAGTTTATGCATATCCCAGCTCTACTTAGCAATTATATGATCTTAATTATAACTAAATCTACCACTCATGTAACTTATGGAGTTAAAATGTGCTAGTATATGAGATGTTCTTAAAGCAACATCTTATACACATTAGGCTAAATGCTTGCAGCTAGTAGTAAATAGTAATAGTTCTGTTAAATAAATAGGGAAACTGAGGCACAAATACCTAAGACACTTGCTTAAAATCCCATGACTGATCAGCCAACTCTAAAGTCTATTTAATTACAACACATCTTTATAATGCGTAATTCATCTTAAAAAAAAACACAGCTTTAACTTAAATTGTAGCAACCAACACACATCAAATATCTACAGACTACTAGCTTAATAAGTCATACAAGTGAAGAAAGATGTCCAAGAAACACAATTGAAAAAAAGAAAGCTATAAAACAAATGCAAAGATGGTTCTAACTGTGTGTGTGTTTATACATAAGCTGGCACATTAACCATCTCAGGTGATACAAAGACAGCAATGGTTACACCTCAACACAACAGGAATATGGTCGGGAAGCCCACTTTCCTTATTTAGGACTGTCTGTAACAACTAAGCAGGTTTAACTGTAACAATGCACAACCACTGCGCGCCATATCAACAGAAGTTAAATCGCGTATTACAGGCAGGGCGCTGCCAAAGGCACTTCCCTCAACCCTTCCCCAGTCATGTCCAAGTCTTCCCAGTTTTAAGTATCACAGTGCAGACAGACTTTTCATGTCTGACCCCATTCTATATACCCTTTATTCACATCAGCCTTTTGCTTCCCAGTTCAACTACAACTCAATCTACTGTGGTAGGTCCACTCCCTGTGGCCACCAGGAATCTAAACTTCACCCAGCCAAATTCCTGACCTCTAACAGCCTGGCACCTGAATTCATCCAAAGCAGTAGTTTCCATTATTCGTACAATTTCCACAAGTTTCCTTAATTTACACCCACTTCTTTGACTCCACTACTTCTCTTTTCATTCCAAGACATACTTTTGTCAAGCCGTTGACAAAACACTATGCTTCCCAGAAAGTCTGAAGACAGTCACAAGCAGTGGCTTAAAAAACAGACTGAAAGACAAAAACTGTGCTCTCCAGGACTTCAGGTTCCAGCACAGCATGAAAGATGTCAGCAATATCTAGGTAGAAAAGCACTTAGGATGCTGCACCAATCAGTGACTCAGGCCAGGAGGAGGGAACTGGTTCCAAGTACCTCCTCTTCTCACTGGCTGAGTGCAGAGTGATGGCTGCAGCCATGGAGGTCAGACCCCACCAACAAGGACATTCACCTTCCTGTCCTCACACAAGAGTTATACTTAAAACAGCATAGCTTCACTTCCACCTTAGAGAAAAAAAAACAAAATAAACCTCAGACAGTTTACTAATGTCTGCACAGTCCACAAGAAATCCTCGGAGTAATAATATGTAAGTACTGAAAGCTTGGTGTGTGACATAGAAACTATCACTTATTTCAATGTGTTGACATGAAGGACAATCATAGCAAGATCAAGAACACAGAAAAGCCATCTGCCTGAGTCCTTTCACAGGTCCATTTATTCCCTAATGCCCTGGATGTCCATGGTACATTTCCTCAGCCAGAAAAACAGAAGTATATGCCTACACGTACCTGTAGCATGATGTGATGAGGAAGCTTGTGAGTCCTTTCCCCACAAAGTATCTGAAGCTGAGCTCATCTGTCAAACAGAACTTAGTACGTGCTCAGGATTACTAGTGACCTCTGGAGAAGGCAATCTGTGCAGAGGATGGCAAGGCTGAGAACAAGGAAGGAAGGACTTGTCAAAACGGGAGGCAGAAGTATAAAGGAGACCAGCTAAACAGGAACAAAGGAGGCCAGAAGGAAATAGGATGACAAACTTGAATGCTGAAGGACATTCTGCTACCAAGAATTCTACAGCCAAAGCAACGTAGGGTAATCAGGAAAAAGTTAGAAGGATGCATAAGCATCCCTGGGTCGGACAGAGGCTGACTGAGTTGCCAGAGGTCTGAACTACAAAATACACCAGAAGAAAAAGGCTTCAAACAAAGTGTCAACTGGAAAGGACTGGAAATGATAAAAGTAAAGGTCAGTTTAAACACTATGATTTCTCTCATCGTTCTGCTTTAAAGGACACAGGAAATTATCAATCAACTGTAGTGTTTATCATTGAGATACACACACATGCAATGTGTGCAAACAGCAAAAAAGGATCAAAAGGGCATAGGAAAATAGCCAAATTTATATTTTACCAGAATTAACAATATTTTGAAGTACACTATGTTATAAAATAATTAAGGGTCCATGCAGTTGTCACCTAGTACTATGAGAATCTGAAGTTAACACTTAAAAGATGCATTTAACACAAGAATTCCATAGCATTGGAAGAAATATAAAATGAAGTAAATTTAAAAGCTAGTGAAATGACAGATGTAAATGTGACACATCAATAAATACGTCACATGGGAATGGACCACACACCTCCAAAGCACCACAGCCCACAATGTATTCTGTGGGAAAAACTCAGCTACCATTCCTTTCGTATGTTCATCAAGAAAAAATAGTTAGGGTGCTACTAGCTGGCTAAAATCAAAAGAACAATATTTTTATGACACAAGAAAATTATATGAAATTAAAATTTCTGTTCCTGTAAATTAGTTTTATCAGACAAAAACCACAATTCTATATCACAGACTACCTGTGGCTGCCTCCTAAAAACAAGGAGTTCAGAGGCTCTAGAGAATGCAAAACTCAACAGATTTGCTATTTGCTATTTCACAGGAAAAGTTGGCAGATGTCTAACCTAATCAAAGGACTGTCAGAATGAATAAAGAACAGCTATGTGCTGTGTCCTGGCTACTTTCTTGTCAATTTAAGGCAAACTAGGGTCACCTGGGAAGAGGAACCTCAACTGAGAAATGCCTCCATCAGATTGTCTGTAGACAACTCTATGGGGACATTTTCTTTCTCTTTTTGGGGGGGCTGGGTGGAGTGGGGGTGGAGATAAAGTGTCTTTGTGTGGCACTGGCTATCCTGGCATGCACTATGTACACTAGGCTGATCAGCCTGCCTCTGCCTCCCAGAGTGCTGTGATTAAAAGCAGGTGCCATCACAGAGAGCACATTTTCTTGGTTGATGATTGATGTTGGGGGCTGAGTAAGTAGTCCTGACTTACATAGAGAGCAAGCAGAGCAAGCCAGGAAGCAGTCTTCCTACATGGTGTCTGCTTCAGCTCCGGCTTTACTTCCTGCCTTGAGCTCCTATCTTGGCTTCTCTCAAAGGACTGTAAACCAGGATATATAAGTCAAATAAACCCTTTGTTCTCAAGCTGCTTTTGACCATGGTGTTTTACAACAATAATAGAACGCAAACTAGGGCATGCTGTCTATAAGACTTATCTAACACAGAACGACGTATACTTTCTGTAAGACAAGTATGTATACAAAAGACTATACCAACAAAGTAACTGAGAGCTAAAATAGCTCAATTAACATCAGACAAAATGGGCTTTAAGTCTACTAGAGACAAACAGACATTTCAAAGTGGAATGAAGCATCATGAAGATATGGTAACTATAGATGCACTTAACCCCAAACACAGGAAGCAAAGGATGAGAAATAAACAGTTCAACAGCAACCCTGAAAGGTTCCATAAGGTAGATTCCCAGTGTGCTGACAGTCAGCTTCCTAGACATGGTAACTATAGATGCACTTAACCCCAAACACAGGAAGCAAAGGATGAGAAATGAACAGTCAACAGCAACCCTGAAAGGTTCCATAAGGTAGATTCCCAGT
>CAJQZJ010004760.1:1682658-1749027 GCA_907164525.1 Lophiomys imhausi | reverse complement strand
CACACACACACACACACACACACACACACACACACACACACACACACGAAATCACTTTCTCAAAAGTCAGGCAGCTACTATGGGAAAGACCTGGAATGTGACATATCTTTGTGACTCCAGAATATAAGCTATTAGTCACTAAATTAAAATAATAGCCATAGCAACGTTAACAATATAAGGAAAATTATTGTAGAGACAATAGCATCTAAAGATACTGCTGCTATCTCTGTGCTTGGCAGAATCCCAAGCCCCGTCTTGGCTATAGACATGTATTCTCTTCTGGGTAGCCTACCACCCTGCCCTTCAGTCAACAGGTCAGTATTGCTTTGGGTGACATCTTTGCCACACCTATACTCAAGACAGGCAAGATGCTTGTCCATAATTAGTTTGGAGCAGTGATACATGTTTGGTCACACATAGGAAGGAAGGAGCCACTCTAACAGGGTACATCAATGAACTGATCCTGATGCCAGAAGACCTACATAAATCTTGTTTTGCTAGATAGTCAGTTATTTTCCTCCCTTTTATTCTTCTTTTCCTTTTTGTTGTTGTTTTTATTTGTTTGTTTTCTTCTAAACAGTCTTAAATAGACCAGCCTAATGTAGAAGATGGCCTTGATACTCTTGCTTCTGTCTCCCTTCCTGTAGGCTAACTAAGCGAGCACTCTACCAACTGAAGTATATCTCATATAGAGAAAAATGTCTGAATAGCAATGAACCGTGCTTACAACCTAAGTATATATGGCCATACTCCTTTCTCAGATATTTTCAGGGAATCTCAAAGACAAGACTAAAAGTTTTGCTTAGAGTAAATGATCTTAACTTCCCCTATCTCCCTGCAGCCTAGGATGTTACCTTACTAGCTGTAATCCTACACAATGCATAGAAACCACTGCATGATCATATTTAGGTCCCTTATGAATCCTTTAAGATGTAATCTCAGAAGCCACCAAAAAACAGTATGCATAGTTACCATAGTAAATAATTATGACTGGTCTTTAAGAAGTCCATGCCCATATCCTTGGGTGTGTTTACTTTCTTCCAAAGTGCTGTTATTTCTCTTAACTCTCATACTTTAAAATGTCTTTTCGGCCCAGGGCAGATGGCTCAGTGTGTTAAGGTGCTAGCTATACAAGCCTGAGGATCTAAGTTTGATATCTGGAATCCAGGTAAAAACCCAAATATGGTGGCATCTATAATCCTTGGAAAATAGAAAACAGAGACAGGCTAATGGCTCAAAGTCAAACAGCCTAGAATTCCCAAAAGTTGTCCTCTGATTTCCACACAAACACACACAGTGGCACTCACAAATGCACATAGGAGCAAACACACTCATATACACACACACACACACACACACACACACACACACACACTTTTTTTTAACCTAAAATTTTATTTTTAAAGTCACTTAATAAACTCCATCTTTGCTTGTCTTAGTTAATGTTGTATTGCTGTGAAGAGACACCATGACTACAGTAATTCTAGAAAGCATTTAAATGAGGCTTGCTTACAGTTTCAGAGGTTTAGGCAATTGTCATCGTAGTGGGAAATGTGGTGGCACATAGTCAGACATAGTGCTGGAGCTGAGGAGCCCTATATCCATATCCACAGGCAATAGGAAGAAAGAGACTTTGGGCTTGTCATGGACTTTGAAACTTCAAAGCCCACCCCACAGTGACACATTTCTTCCAACAAGACCACACCTTCTAATCCTTTCAAACAGTGTCATTCCCTGATGACAAAGTATTTAAATCTATGAGCCTATGGGGGCCATTCTCATTCAAATTACCATGGTACTTCATACTAACTCATCATGAAACTAATTCCTGTGATTAAGGTAAAAAATAATCTGACATTACCTGGGTTGAGATGGCTGAAAGATTGAGAACCCCTTTACTCCATTGCTGCTCACATTAAAGACATCACTAAATGCAACAGAGAAGTTCTAAGAGGATATTTATACCATGGTACCTATACAATAGGTTTGAATCAGTTAACTAATAACAAAAATTTTATTAGCACATGCGAATACAGAAAATGTACATGGAACAATCTGGAAGAAAGTGAACTGGAAGGATCTACATCAAGTTCACAATGGTTTTATATTCAGGGACACAGCTAAGAGAACATCAGAGAGGTATACAGAGAGGACTTTTGGGTATCTGTAATACATTCTTCTTTAAAAATCTGAATTAAGCATAGCAAAATTTAAATATGTTGTGTTTTTGTGGTATGTAACTGAGTGTTCATTCTATTAGTATCTATAAAATACAGATTTCATATGCAGATTCTGTAGTCAAGCCCAAATTCAAAACCCCTCTGTATATTGTTCCTGGTATATAACTATGACTTCTGTTACTAAGGACTGAGCTTGCCACCACATACATACTAGCTTGGCAGGTCCTTTCACTTTGTTTTATTTCTTTCTTTATAGCGAAAAGGGATTGAAGTGATGGGTCAGCAGCTGAAAGCACATTCTGCTCTGAAAGAAGACCCAATTCAGGGTGCTCACAACTGCCTACAACTCTGGCTCCAGGAGATCTGACATCATCTTCCAGATTCCATGAGCACCTATACTCACACACAGGTACACAGATATGCACATAACTATAAGTAGAAAAATGAATACAAAAATTAAAACAGTAAAAAAAAAAAACTTTATTTAAAGCAAAACAAAACTGAGAAGATCAGAATGTACCACAAGAGCCCCATTGACCACATGAGTGAAAATATCCAAGATCCTTCACTTTCTTTAAATACAGTAAAATGTCTGTATTTTGGAAAGGAAAAGAGAAGATGGCCTTGGTACTTCTTTATTTGAAACATTTGTCATGCCAAAATGTGAGACTTTGGGATAGAGACTTCTGAACCTCAGTATCCATTTTACAAAGATATCAGAGATATACAGCCAGTTAGAAAATGGAGAGCCATTACAATACAGTGTTAATGAAAACCAGAAGTGTACAATAAAATCACAATTACAGAGCTGAGCTCCATTCTGAACATGAGAATGGTAGAATTTGTCATCAACGAAAGAGTGGAGTCAGTGCATATAAACCACTAAAGTGAAACATCAGAGGGAGAAGGCGTTGTGGCTAAATCACAGTATAGGGATGGAAAGGTAAAATCCATTCCCTTCACATATGATAAAAGTCCTGGATGGCATTCCCATAAAAACAATCAGGGAAACAAGCAAAGAAAGCACAACACATTTATTTAATCAACGTTTTATGTAGCATGGGAAACATCAGAGATATAGACTCAAAGACCCAAAGGAAAACTATTTCTGTGCTTCAGTGTGATTAAGAGCAGACAGAATTGTATATTCAGAAATGTGATTAGGCCAAAGGGACTGAGGTAAGGGTAACAGACTGACATGGAGAAACCCAGAAGAAAGATCTGTTTTGCACCTCCTTCTTGTCCTTTCTGTGTGACATTCCTCTCTAATTTATTCCACTGGGATGAGGGTCTTCCCATAATCAAGGAGAAGAGAGAAAGTAATCTATTCAAGTTTTATGGCTTCCTTTCAGGAAGGGAGATGCTAGTTTCTATGACTCACCATGAGAACAGAGTCTGGTTTCTATGGTTTATTTGAGGGTAGAGATAGGACAGGAGACAGGAAAGCAGAGGAAACTTGGTCTGGGGCCCTTCCAAATACCTTCAGTTCAAAGTCCTCGGCATATCAAGTAGTCATAAATTTTAAGTATTGTGTCCTGGGACACAACTAGAGAACACTTGTGGCAGACAGACCACAGTGGTCGCATAACACCTAAGGGATGGTGAGGAATGAGTCATTTGATCAGCTCTTCTAAACTGACAAGAAAATTGTCTCTAAAATTGGATGATACAGGTTGACTACAATCAAAGGCATACACTAACCACCCAGTCTCAGACACTGTTAGCCATAGTTGGGTTATTAAAACCTTTCAACACTTATCATGGCTCTTATCTCCTGTGGCTGCTGATAGAACTAAGTGTTATATAGTGTGCTTTTAACTATATATAGTGTTTGTGGGTTTATCACAAATCTTTAATAAAGGAAAACCATCTTTATTTCTCATTCTTGAACTTTCCTATGAATGTAGCCATGCATTTTTTTTTTACGTGATTACCTAATAAAACCGTTTTCCCCTGAGCCCTTCACATTCACATTCAGAAGGTTCACATTCACATCCACATTACTCCTTCAGCACTTGCAGTACATGGTGTGTGAGGCAGCTTAAGAATTCATCGCTGGATAAGTGAATGATTCAGTGATGTCAGTGCCTTCACTTTCTGAGTCATAAATGTGGAAATTCTAGCCCTGAGTGACACCAAATGCACAGTAGAAAAGAAAAGACTGACAACAAATTTGCTTTATAGTGTTTCCATTATTTCTAGTTACAAAATTCCCAGATGTGCTCAGACATAGTATTGTCAATTTGTGAATGAGAATCTGTGTGAGTAAGTTATTTGTAGACCATATATGGAACTAATTAAGTAACTGTCATCAAGTTTGCCAAACATTTGAGTTGCTTATAATTTAGTCACTTTTTAACAAACTTTATAACACATGGTTGTAAGTGAGATATGTTTTGTTATTTATCTCAGGGAATGTTTAAAGTCTTACAAACACTGGCTTCTGGTGAATTAGTAAGACTCTAGATTAGAAAGAACATATGTTTAAAGTTAATCATATTTTAAGAACCTAATCCTTGCCCATAGTCTCAGCTATTCACAGACTGAAGCAGAAGATTTACTTGAGGCCAGAGGTTCAAAGACCGGCTTTGAAAATGGTGACACTCCACTTTAAAACAAAACAAACAAACTCAATAAAATCTTAATTTCTAACATTAAAGAAACCAACTATAATTCAAGCTGTGGCAGTCTATTCGGACAATTATAACAAAACACTCTTAACCATGTTGCCCATAAATAACAAACATTTACCTCTCATAGCTCTAAAAGCAAGATGTCCAAGATTAAGATTCCAGTAAGTGTAGGTTGCTTAGAGTCCCTTCCTAGTTCAGGGAGAGCCATCTTCAAAGACAAGATTAAGTAATTCCTGAGGTCTCCTTTATCAGGGCATTAATTCCACTCAAGAGGGCCTTCACAGTCTAATCATCTCCCAACACTCCATTTGCCAGTATCATAAGGATTTCAACATATGAATTTAGAGGATACACAAACAGTCAGATTATTACCAAATGACAAGTGGGGTTTATTCCGGAAGGGAGGACAGTGTAGGCTCAATTCCAGACACATGGTATTTACTAGGTCATTGGGGACACACAGCTGCAGAGGATCTGTGGGCAGTGCATGCAAAATTACTAAGAGGAAACCTCAAGGGCAGCTGGGGTTCTAGTAAGACAACAGGACTGGCTCCTTGTTGAAGGCAGGCAACGGAGACCAGACATCGCCTAGAGGAAAGAGGAACAGGGGAAGCTGAGGAAACCGATCATCTATCAAATGTGGTTGGATATAAAGGAGGGAGATTCTACACCAACTGGCTTTAACAGGAATGCTGAGATTGGTCCACACCGGGCTTGCAGCCAAGCTGAGAAAAGGGCCTCGAGAGTTCCACATTAGGGTTGGTTAAGGACAGGATTTTTGTTGGTAACTAAATCTTTTCTCACTCTAAATTTTTCCTAGAGTATTAATTCAAAGTTACACACTCCTAGGGTAGTACAGGGAAAGAAACATGACTTTTATTCAATCTTCATATATTCTTCTTAGTTACTATAGAATGGACCCCTGTAACAAAAGACAGATTTACAGGAAGGAAATAAACGTATTGATATGTATATTACACACACAATGGGAGATGCCCAAGAAATGAGGTAGCTTTGAATTTCATTATGTTACCAGTGGCTTTGGGTGTGGGCCATAGGAAGAACTATGGCACTTTGAGTTCTTTTCAGAGACCTTTACTCAGGTGGAGCTCACAGAAAAGAATTTCAAGATGAGTCAGTATGAAGCAGAGCTCAAGTTTATTAAGCTGATATTTTTTTTGTTACATGTGCTTATTCACTTCTGTGTGTACACACTTATGCACGTGGGCACACACTTGCCACAATAGAAATGTGGAAGTAAAAGGTGAAGTCACAGGAGTTGGTTTAAAGTGTCTTTATTGCTTTATAGAAGCCAAGTATATAATCTGGATACTTCTGAAGTTACATCTCAGATGTTTACTGGGGCTGATTCCAGAGATAGAGTGTAGTGTCAACCAGAGGTCACAGAAAGGCACGTTATTATAAATGAAGCTTGTCCTCCTGTTTGTAGAGTCCTGGAAAGTTCTAGGCTTACACCTAGGAAAGAAAGGACTGTAGCTGTTCTTGAAGATCATTTATGGTAGGCTGTAAGCATGCTTCATTTCTTTTAATGTTTTTATGTGAAATGCCTTTGTACAAAGGGAATATTGACGCTATACAGGCAATCTTCACAGGAATTTTGTTAACCGTGGTGCAGTTCTTAACTCTATGCTGGAATAAGACTTCCATCAGATTCTGAAATGAGGGGATCCTTTCCCTTCCCATATCCCTTTAATTTTTGTCTATCTGACTATCCTGCCTCAATTTGGGATCTTCAACAAAGAAACATGAAGTGTTAGAAAAATGATGAGGCAAAGGAAAAATACTGTATGTCTGTATGCATGGTAAAAGAGGGGAGGCAAACAAGCTAGTTAGTCAACGTTAATGCAGATGACTGTGGAACGACCTTTAGACTCACAGAGTTCCAGTCTTTAGGGATAACTTTTGTTCTCTCTGGTAATAAAGAGCAGAAGGATATCTTTTGTCTTTGTAAAATTGTGTGTTATTTTTGGACAAGTATAGAGATGAGCTTACAAAAATTATCTGCCAAGGGTGGTGACTGCAACTGGTAATTTGCCATTGGTTGAAACAGAGAAACAGGAGGAAAAGAAACAACATACAAAAAATCCACTCTGGGCACAAAGCAGGAGAGAACCCAGTGGCATCAGCCATCATAAGCCTTTTACTGACGCCCTGAAATACACTGTTCACTCCTTCAAATCCTGCTGTCTCCTCCACGGCATTAGATACGAAATTACCCATTATGCCTTGCTTTACACAATGTTAAGGCTTTATGTAAAATTGCATGCTACTTTTGGACAAGTCATAGGGATAGTTTTCCTGAATTCAAATCTTCCCAGTTACCTCCAGAACAACCATCCCTTCACTTTACATATAACACAGTCTGGTACCCCACAGCGTGGACACTTATTTTGGGGTAGTTGGGGTTTGTTTATTTGTTTGTTTGTTTGGTTGGTTGATTTTGGAATCTAGGCTATCTCTTTGAAAGAATCATCACTGTAAGAAGACTTTGAAATAATATGGTAGCTTGTTGTCAACCATACAGGGGCATGGCTGGACACACAGCTTCATACTACTGCCTGCAACAGTCCTGGGAGTTCATTACAGACACCTCTACTCAGGTGAAGCTGGGGTTCTTTGCTATAGAAAAGAATTTTAGAACTGACAGTTTGAAGCAGAGCTGGAGTTTAATAAGATTAGAAGTTAACATAGTTTTAAGCTTTCGGTAGGATGGTCCTCACCCAAGTGAGAATGTGGGGTTTCTCAAGAGTGTCATGCTCAAGTGTCATGCTCAAGCAATAGTATACAAATGTGTGTACATATATATGTGTATATTTTTTTTCTTTACAGCTTCTAAATTTGCACCTCAAAGTGCTGTTACTGAACGTTCCTTTCTCTTTTTTACCCCGTTTCTTTTTAGTGAGATCACAGGATGGTTCTTCAAGTGCTTTGAACAGGATCACAACATGACCAAGGTAAAGATGTGGACCGCAAAGGTCACACAATGGAGTTAAAGATATCCTCTTTACTTTTTTTTTTTTTTTTTTTAGTTTTTTGAGACAGGGTTTCTCTGTATAACAGCTCTGACTGTCCTGGACTTGCTTTTGTAGACCAGTCTGGCCTCGAACTCACAGAGATCCACCTGCCTCTGCCTCCCAAGTGCTGGGATTAAAGACGTGCGCCACTACTGCCCGGCAGATATCTTCTTTACTCTAAATTGACTTTCTGGTGATATTTCTAGAAAAGTAAGGGTTTCTAGCTGACAGAGGAGAAAGACCACATTTATTCATATGTGGTTGTTCTCTCTCTTTCTCTCTCTCTCTCTCTCTCTCTCTCTCTCTCTCTCTGTATGTGTGTGTGTGTGTGTGTGTGTGTGTGTGTGTGTGTGTGTGTGTGTGTGTGTGTGCGGTCCACATCTCCACCTGATTTTTGAGACAGGTCTTCCACTGGACTCCCATCCCTAGCATTGGAGTTACACAGATTCATGCTATTGTGCCTCCTTTTAAGTGGGTGCTGGGGTCCAAACTGAGGTCCTCATACTTGTGCAACCATTTTAATATTCTTATTTGAAATCCCTATATAAGAAGAATACTGCCAGGCAGTGGTGGCACACACCCTTAATCCCAGCACTTGGGAGGCAATCAGATCTCTGCCTTCGAGGCCAGCCTGGTCTACAAAGTCAGTTCCAGGAAGGCCAGGTCTACACAGAGAAACTCTTTTTCAAAAAGGAAAAAAAAGAGGGGAATATTGTTTTATATAGGTAACAAATGTTGTTAATTTTGCTGGTTGAGGACTATTGCCATAACCTGGCAATAGTCCTCAACTAGAGACCAGGGTGAGGAGCTCCCTTTCCTTCCTGTGTCCCCCTACCTGTGTTCCCTTACATGTGTTCCCTTAGTTATCCAAGTCTTTCTATCTTGCTTCAGCATCACTTGTGTGCAGCCCAGAGTAAATATATGGAATATAAATAGTGAGGCCCAGGGCTCCGTCATGTTTTATTAAAACACTGAGGCTTAGAGTATATCATATAGACCGTATTTTACTCTCCTCCATTAACAGCACACACATGTTAGAAGTATATGATTTATGTTAAATAAAGCATTAGTTAATGGGCTTTGGATCACTCTTGGTGGCCACATTACATAGCCTGAAGAAATCAGACTGTGCCTCCCTGCAGCACACTCTTTCTCTAGGACAGAGATTCAAGCAACTGTGTTGTACTGTGGCCTAAAAGCCGCTGAATTATGCTGCCTGCCTCCTCCATTCTCTGAGCTATGTGGAGCTAAATCTCATGGTATGGAACTTCCCTTACCATGGAAAGGATGAAAAAAAAATGTCCTATATTTTCCTTGGGGAATTACTCTGAAGGCTCTCCTTTGGGTTTGCTCATGTCATCCTGTCTATAGACTCTCTCTCTCTCTCTTTTACTCTAAACTGTCTGTGTTAAGGATGCTCCTTTCCAAGTTTTAAGTGGAAGTCTGTCTTTCCCCTTAAGGCCTCAACACACTGTCTTTGATATGATGGTCTTTCTGTTTTAATGTTCTCCACTGTAAAGCCCAATTGTAGTTCCCATGGCCATGAGGTCTTCTCTCCTAATGAAGCTCATGGATGACGGGTAAGTTTATGTCCATTGTTTTGCTGAGCCCACAGCTGCCATTCCCTTTTCTAACAGAAGCATTGGCCATTTGAATCTTTCTTTCTTGTAGTAATTAAAATGCCTTTGAAACGGCATGTGTGTATTTCCTATCCTGAGTCACATCTTTATCTCAGCTGGGCAAGTCTTGAGCTCAGAAAGAACTCTCTGAAAGAAATACAACATGATTTCCACTTAGGGACTTTGCCTGCCAGGACTCATTTAATGTCCCCTTGGCTCAGAGTTTTGGCTGAGGCTAGGAACAATAGGTGCTAAGTACCTGTGCATTAAGTTCTGGATAGTCCCTGCCAGACTTGCAATAGTGTGTTTCAAAACCTGTTCTGCCTGAGCTACCTCAACCGCCTAGCTTCAGGGTACATATACCATCTTTCACTTTCCTCCTCATTTAAGCCAAGAGATGAGGTGATTTGAGAAAACCAGACCGAAACCCTGTACTGCCCTTGCTGCTTGAGTAAAACAAAGCCTTCTGTCAGACTGCCTTAGTCTGCAGTAACAATTCCTCTCCCATAATGCAATAGGGCCTCTCTGCACATTGGCAATAATCTTTGAGAAGAAAAATCTACTGCTAATTCTGGATTTGTGCTTGATTTGTTAGGACAAACGGGATGAGATTGATGTCTGTCAGAAAAGACAGGGATAGATGGCAACCTGTGGGTCCTTTGGTAGAAACATTTTGAATCAAATTTTAACAAGTTAGAGAACCCAGTATTGACAGAGTGAGTGCCTTCAAAGCCAACCCAGGCTTTCCATAAAAAACAAAACAAACAAACAAAAAACAAGAAGGAGGAGGAAGAAAAGAAGAAGGAACTAGGATGAGTCAGAGGCTTGTTCTTTCTATGAAAAGTTGTTTTCATGGGGACTAACAAGGGTCTTTAAATGATCATCTTAATTCTTTCTCAGGGTGGCAATCCCAATGATGTAACTTCCTGTCAGGAGACTCCACCTTTTAAAAATCCTAACACATACACAGATAGGTAGGTAGGTAGGTAGGTAGGTAGGTAGGTAGGTAGGTAGGTAGATAGATAGATAAAATAAAAAAGTCCTAACACTTTAACACCAATATTCCAGGGATCAAACTTCCAACATGTGAATTTGGTAAAAAATTCAAGTAAATCCTGCTCCTGGCACCAAACCTTTCCTTCACACTTCCATGCCCATTCTGGTCTGATGATGGCACCTTTCTGCAATTATGAGCCAAAGGAAACCCTCTTACCTTCAAGTTGCTTCTGTCAGGGTATTTCCTTAAAAATATTCTATTTATTATTATTATCATTATTATTGTGGTGGGGGTGGGGCACATGTGTGGAAGTCAGAGGACAACTTTTGTGAGTTGTTTCTCTTCTTCCAGGGATCCAATTCAAGTTACTAGGCTTGTGTGGCAAGTGCTTTTATCGGGAGCCATCACACAGGACCTTTGTTGGGGTATTTTGTCACACAAAAAGAAGGATAGCTAAAACAAGAGATGATAAGGGTAACTGGAGATTTCATAGTAAATATTTTCTTCACTGCTTGTATTTCTTGTTTTGGGAGGAGGCATATTGCTCTTATACAGATTAATCTCTCTTCTCCTTTAATAGTTGCCTCATTTATTCAAGTTTAACTTGCAATGATTTGATGTTTAATTCAAACAACACAATGAAGTAAGTACTAATATTTTAAGACCAAAGAACATTCAAGATTCCCGTGTGAATGTTTAAAACATATTAGCTGCTTATTTTCTCAATCCCATATCTTCATAAAAAGAAACCACACCTACTGTTACTCTTGTTCTAATCTATTCTTCTAGTTTCTCCTTCTTGTCAACAGTATAACCCCTTGCTGTGACAAAAAGGGCTTCAACCAGTTTCTACCATTTTCTTATCTATAAATGTTATGATCAAGACAAGTTAAAAATGGCAATATGGTGGTTATATTTTTGGTTGCTTTGGTTTTAAGGCATGGTTCCATTATATAATCCACGCTAGCTTCAAACTCTGAATCTCCAGCCTCATCTTCCTGGGTGCTGGGACCACAGTTGTCCACCACCACACTCTATATTAATGATCACAACAAACAAATATTGAAAGCCACCAATGAACTACTTTCCACTCATTTGCTCTTCAGTACCTACCACTAATTGTGATGGTGATAAAATATGTCTTCAATGAGGTGCAAATACAATAGACTATGAAGCCACTTAAGAAAAGCCCTTGGCTAAACATATATTTTCATTAACTAAAGAAATAAATAAATGTCTGTCAGCACTGATTACATCTTATATGTTCATTGGCATAGATAAACATTCATTATAGCAATACCAAGTTACCATCTATTAATAATGGCCAGTAAGAAATTTTGTCAGAGATCTCTTGTAGTTTTCTATCGTATTCCCTCTTAAAACTATTGCTGCATTTGAACAAAGGGATTTGACTTGAAAAGATAAACTGACAGAGAGAAGCCTGGGTGGCTACTGAGGAATTAGATCTTCTGTCCTTCATGATTTTCAGCTTCAATTGTGTTTAAAAATATTCTGTCGGGGATTGTAGAGCAAACAATTGGGGAACAATTACTTAGTTTTTCTTCAAGAGGACAGCCTCACTGGACTACTGGCAGCTGTCACAGAAAATGGTAACTCTCACCTGACTTGCTTTGTCCCTAACAGATGCCTGGGGACTGTTTAGTCTTCACTGAGGGTTGGTGCACAGCAACAGACTTAGTTTTAGGCATGCCAAAAGCAGGATCGCCACATGAGTAGAAGCCAAGGAACCAGACAAGAATATATGTGAATAGAAGTGTATCACCATAACCCACAGGATGTTCCAGGGCACGTCTAAAAGCAACTGCCAGGTCTGCACTATCATGGCAAGAAACAGCCTTAATGAGGGATAGTTTAGATCAGGTTAACATATGTGGTGAATTATTCTGATTATGTTCATTTATGTGGAAAGGCCCACCCAGTGTGGGCAGCACCATCCCCAGGGCAGAGGACCCTGAACTGAAGCTGAGCAGAGCACACACTGGGTATACTCCTTTCCCGGTTATGATGTGACATGACCAACCTGTCTCTGATATGGTAGATAAGCCCTTTCTCCTCTAATTCTCTTTTTTCAAGATATTCCATCATAACAAGTAGAAAAGGAACTAAGATATACAAACATACAAAGAAAGAAATAGAAAAAGTCTAATTATTTTAATTCATATTTTATATGTTCATCATTTTCTTGTTCATTTTTTGAATTAACTACAAATAAAAGAATAACAGACATTTCACAACATTATCAAACTATTGAAATAGATGCACTGAAACTGACATTCATTTCTAACTAAATTGATTGATTATAGCAATCCGAGTAGGTTGTAGAAATGTAGGTTTTTCTATTTTTAATGTTTTTTCTTCAAAAAATTAATATTGGTCCAAGAGCAACTCAGTCTATCATTATCAAGATAAAATGTGAACTCTTGAAATCAGAAAAGAAATTAATCAGTATTTTTAGAGTGGAAATTAAAATATCTTCTGAGTGATTATCAAAGCCACTCTTCAGCAGAATCTTTTTAATCCTGTATCAGTATTAAAGTTTTCTTGTTGGGCCCATGAGGCTGTTCAGTGGGTAAAAGAATTTGTCATGGATGCGTGTGTACTTGAGTTCACTGTCTGAAACTCACATAAAGGTTGAACAAAAAGTTATGTAAAGTTGTCCTCTGAACTCCCCACACCATACATGGCATACGTATCTGGAACACATCAGGTGTATGCATGCATAATAATAATACATTTGAAAATTAAAACATTCTTGTTATTGGAAATATCACCATATGTACAATTAATAAATAGAAAATACAATCACCACATTAGGGAAAATAACAACAAAACCCACCCTATCCAATGGTCCAAGGCATTCAATAATTATATTTTACTTTATGACTGTGAGCAAGATGCTCCAGGCCTCAGGAAAACCTAAATCTAAAGCCCTACGCAAGGCTGCCTTTGTGGTTTTGTGACTAAGGTGGTCCCCACTGTCAGAAAGACTAGCAGATGTGAGTTCAGGCTTTTTCTTGAAATGCTTTCTCATTTCCTCTTTGACTCTGTTTTTGTAAATGAGGTCTCAGGGGGATAAGGAAGCATGTTCTGAGCTTGGTTTTTTCAGTTCACATGTGGTCCAAAGTTCCTTTGTATGGTCTAAATCATTTCTTCCAAACAGCCTGGCTCTGGTGAAGTGTGTGTGTGTGTGTGTGTGTGTGTGTGTGTGTGTGTGTGTGTGTGTGTCTGTGTCTGTGTGCGTGTCTGTGTGTGTGCAAGTGTTTGTGTGTGTGTGTGCTTGTGTGTAATGTGTATAGGTGCATGTGTGTGTGTGTCTATGTGTGCATGTCTGTGTGTGTACGAGTGTGTGTGTGTGTGTGTGTGTGTGTGTGTGTGTGTGTGTGTGTTTTGGGAGAATGGGGGATTGAACCTGTGCTCTGACATGAGAGGGGTTGAGTAGGAGCACTTGGTTACAGCATCTTGGCAGGACATGTTGAGGGCAGCCCTACATTAAGCTATCAGCTTAAAAGTCTGAGGACATAATTAAGTAATTAATGTCAATCTGGATCCCTGCAGAGCCTTTGTTGAGGCCATTAGCCTCCTCATAGCAACCAAGAGTTAGAATAAAAATTCAAAATAGCTATTTGTGTTATTTCTCAAACTATTGTGTCATAGCTCTTAGTTTTTTGTAAAGATACTTTTTAAGTTATTGGTAGAAATTGTATCTTTTTTTCTGTTTCAAATGTCATTTTATTGCAAGATGATGTAACTTATAACAAGTTTAAACTATATGTGATAATTTTAGTTGAGCAGCAAGTCGCTGCAAATTGCTTATTCAAAAGTGATCACCAGACAACTCTGGATATAGAGCAAGGATCAAAAAACCCTGACTGGCCAATAGTGTTAAGCCACTAAATAAACCTTGATCATCTCTTAGGAAAGGTACACTGTGATTTCAATAAATAGCAATACAGGAAGAGTTCTTCACGCAGGCTAATTCCCATTTAGTTCACTCTCTCTGGCTGTCTCAATTTTCACATAACTGGCTGAGCTTGAGCCTTCTTGGAGCAGCTTCAGATCCGCAGCGCACTTGGCAGTGGTCCCCTTTGCCTGCTGTGCAAGAGATGCTGGGCACCGTGCTTACCCACCCAGTCCGTCCTCGTGTGCTCCTGTTTCTTGGGTCGGATCAAGTCCTTACAGAAATACGGTAGTCCAGGCGCTTCTTTACCCCCCGTGTGTCCTATGTAGCCGTTCTCGGGAAGTGACCTCCAAGGCCAGGGCAATGCCATTCCTCTGAACGTTGAAGAGGTGGCGCTTCTGACCCAGTGTCTGTTGTACCTTCTCCATGTCACGTGCACCCTGGATCATTTGATGACCGACTGCTTACTTCTAGTTGAGCAATTTTTTTGCTCATTAAGTTTGTCAACAAATTCTCCAATGGAGGCACCATATTTCTTAATCAGAGAGACAATCACCCTTACTACGGATATGGGAGAGAAGGTCCCTGGGGTAATCACGTATATTTCTTTGGATAGAAAATACAAAGCAACCTGAGCTGAGTTCCAAGCACGTAGGGTCTTGTTGCATCAGTTTCAGGGAAAAGGACCTGGAAAAATTCCTCAGGAGTCAAGATGCACTTTTCCCCCATATTCAGGGAGAGGTGGCAAGACGCGACTGTCCTGTGTGAAAGACCCCAGGACCCAGCGTGCTTCCCAGGGCCACGATGGCGGCGGCAGAAGGTACCACCGGGACTGTATGGTCTGCGAAGGTACAGGCATCAGTCTTTGTGTCCCTGTGACCCTGACTGGAGACTTTCAGGGATGACAGAAATTTTAAATGTTCCGTACGTTTCTTTCATATTCGTATTAATCCCATATTTTTCTTCTTAGTTATGTGGCTATCTAAATTGTTCAAAAAATGGACGAGTGTTGTGTATTTTTTATTGTTATTTTAGTAACAGCCTTAACCTCCTTCTGTTCTACTGGGGCCTTTTTTTTTGTTTGGTAGGAAATAAGGATCTTATGCTGTGCCAATGAAAATGTCCTCTATTATGTTGTGTTGACACATACATGTAATTTTAACACTCAGGAGGATGAGGTAGAAGGATCTCTGGAAAAAAGCAAAACAATATAGTGAAAGCCCATGAATCACACGGACCCATTTCTGATTGTGACATAATTTATTTAATCACAGGGATAATTTTCACATTCTCTTCATGTGTGCTTTTTGAATCTCACTGTAATGTCATCGGTATCTGTGTGTGCGTGTGTGTGTGTGTGTGTTACTAATTAATCCAAACTTATCTCATTCTAGAAGTGGATACACTTCAATTATCTTTCTTATTTTGGAGCTTATTAAAATCCAAGACTCTGAATTAGCATATATTCTTTATTTGATATTTATATCTGATAGAAAATGTGGTACAGTATTAGATACTGGCACACAGAAAAAAAATGTACCAATATTTTCTTTTCTGTGAATGCTTTTGCTTTCTTTTATCATTTGGATAATATTGTTTCCAATTTTTATATTGAGAAGTTTATATTCATCAAGGTAAGTAAATTAAATGTGATCAACCTGCAAGAGAATGATAAGATAATTTGTTTATTTAAAACATGTATAAAAGGTAAAAACGGATAAAAATTAGTTGAATGGAAAAAATTATTTGGAGGACAATTACACTTTAAAAGCCTTTAAAATACTGTTTAGTGTGACCATTAAAATCTGAATTGATGCACCCTGTGAACTCCCTCCTAAGAGATAAATAAGAGTGGTAACATCAGAAAGAGTCTGCATTACCTTATTTAACCAAGTACCACCCCAATGGTATGTGTCAGTCTACTTGAGAGTGGACATGCTCTGTTAGACTATTATAGGAACTCAGCCAAAATTTTCTCCTAATTTTGAAAATCATTTTCTAAATCAAATATATATATTGGCACAGTGTTCATTTTCATTGATGTTATTTTTAACCTAATTGGAATGAATCTGGACAGTGTTATTCCACTAATGTTATAGCCCTTGGTAGTCCCCTACAAGCAAACAAAAATCATGGAAGCAATTCCCTGAGACGCGCCTAACCAAGCCTGTAACTAATGAATGGTTTGTTTAGATGGGGTGAAGGTAGAGGGAAGAGAAAACATAATTTCATAGGAAGGTCATCGGAAATTAGTTTTAAACTTTTCAGGAACAAACTAAACTTTTTATTGTTTACTGCTAATGCATTGACTTAGTATGTATGGCGCATGTTCTCTAACCCCCTGCCATCCAGGCATGATAAACAACAGCAATACTGTATAATCTAAAGCTGAAGGACAGTGTAGTCACCTGGACATTTTCAAACTCTGAGAAAAGAAGCAGACTCCAATTTCTGTCTTGCTTTCACTGTCGGGAAAAGGGAAGGAATAATTTGCCTCATGAATTTTATTTCTTGCTTTATGTAATAGTCTTTGGATATTTCAGAAAAAAAAATCAATATTTCAACAGAATGTGAAAATTACCCAGTCATTATTTAGACATATAACTCTGAGTGGAATTGTTAAATAAATAAAATCTGAGAGCTCATTTCCTCTCCAGGAAAAAACAGTGATTAAATTATCCTTTTTTAAATAGAGATTTTGCCATTAGCCTTTGAATTCATAGAAGTTGACTTCAATATTCTCTACTTGGTACTGTTGAAATTACCCTTCCAAATGTTGTGATAATATTAAGGGTTGTTTTTCTTTGACTAAATGCCTACCATTCTTTTCTATATTAAAATTATCTGTATAGTTTTCACTTTCCAATTCTGATTGTCTTAAGTATAGCCATTAGCCCTTTAACTGTCTTAATATTTCAAAGTAGATAGAACAAACATGTCAATCAATGCATGAGTGTGAGAATATTTTTATGTCACCTGGGTTCTAGCCACATGCTTTACTCTGCAGGGTCTCAGTGCCCCAACTGACATGGGAATTGTACTACACACTGATTTTCCCTCATGAATTCAAAGACAAAGATGGTGTCCTTTTAGATCTATTCAAATGCAATGGCAGAAACACTCCTTCAGTGTTCAAAGTTTGTACAAATATAGTCATCTGGCTTTAATTTTATGAAGTAATGTGTTCTGCACTCCACTTCATGAATTTTCACTCCAGAACAGAACTGCTGGGCTAGAGTCTTAGCACAATCCGTTCTCAGGGTTGTCTGCCATGAAATGACTGATTGATCCCCTTGGTTGGATCCTGTTACCAGATTCCTCCCTTTCTCTGGTCAGATAATTTTACAGGCCTATAAAACACTGCATAAAGCCAGTAACACTGAAATGTTATTTAAGGAGCTTCACACTCTGTTTTACAAACTAACATTAACTCACATTAAACCTAGGCTTGATTTAAACATTAAAATATGCACAGCATCTTTAAAATAATGAGGATTTGTTCAAATATGCAAAAATTTAACACAATGCTTCATAACCCAAATAAAACAAATCTTTCTTACTGCGTGGTGGTACCCGACTTTACTCCCAGCACTTGGGAGGCAGAGCTAGGCAGATCTCTGAGTTGGAGGCCAGCCTGGTCTACAGAGCAAGTTCCAGAATAACCAGGGCTATCCAGAGAAAGCATGTCTTAAAAAACTAAACACCAACCAACACACAAAAACCTTTCCTTTGGAATTAAGGATACCTGATTTATATGCATGTGCATATATATCACATATATATATGGAGACAATGCATGTCTCTCACAATTGCTCCCTTCCTAATTATTCTGAGACACGCTCACCTATTCAGTGAGACTAATTATCGAGTGAGGCAAATTTACTGAAAATGTAGGTCAATATTAAGATGTGATTCATTAGCAAAGCTGTGCTACCCATGAGCTGTATACCTCCAAATGTGAGGGTAAGAGAAGCTTATCTTATCTATTACCATCTATTCAAACAGGGATCTTTTGAAAAGAGATTTGACTTTATTCAAAGGAAATTAACTACAATGGCAAAAGAATGTCAAAGCCTGAGATATGCAAAATAGTAATTTTGAAGGAATGTGAGGTCAAGAAGACCTAAGGGATCCAGAATCATGGCTGCTAAACATCTAAGATTATACTATCCCTTTGTCCAAAGGGCAGCAGTGAGATACCTTTTGTCTAGAAACAGAAAAGCCCACTGTGCAGATCAATGTTTGTTGCACAGGTACAAAAGGGGTAAATGGTATTTGAGAGCCACTGCCTGCTCTCACCATCGAAACAATTGAGACAGTCAAGATAACCAATGGATGCCAAAACCAACAACGTGCGGTCAAAAACTGGGTGTGGTGGTGAATGTTTCTAATTCCAGTTTTTAAAAAATCCATGGGCAGCTAAGGCAAGAGAACTCTATCTCAATCAGGAAAAAAAAGATGAGAAATGAGGTAGCCAAGTGGGGTTGAAGCCTTACCCAGGGCTTATACTTTACCATTGCTGTGGCTTGTTCTGAGACCACAGCTTGGTTCTGCTGGGATTAACATTTAGGGAAAACAACTTGGTCATGCTAGTAACTTTGCACTTGGCCACGCATGACTGAATGCCCTAGAGCCATTGTTCCCCTGCCCACATCTCTGTACAAATCTCAGGTCTTTTCAGGGGGACTATGGTGTTTATGTGATGTTCGTGTATTGCTTCCATTTGATGGTCCTATTTTTATTAGACTTTCTGGAGGAAAAACAATGTTTGTTTGATAAAGCTGTGTATGCTGTGCCTCTAGGTCTACTTTTTCCTTAGAGTTTTGACTTCAGAATTGTACATCCTGGGTAATTTTATTCATTTTATTTTTAAGCAACTTTTGTTAAATTTGTTTGTTTGGTGTTTTGTTTTTTTTGGGTTTTGTTGTTGTTGTAACCTCTCCTATCTCCCTACCACCTCAGTCGACCCCTACCTTGTGTCCCTAAAGCCCCTATCTAATACATACCCTTTTGTTTTATTTTAGGACTCACTAAGTTTAAACAGGGCTGGTTGTATGCCTATGAATTTCAATCTGCCCATTGTGATTGAGTGGCTCATCTGTGGATATACCCACCAAGGACAACATCCCTGAGAGTTACAGCTGGGTACTTGCTGGTCTGACATTTGGAAGCAGCACAGTGATTTTGCTATTTCTGCTTTGTATGAGATGATCTAATAATCTGACATTAAGTACCTCTTGATGGGATATGGTGCAAAGTACATGAGAACTCTTAAAATAGCTGGAAATGTTCTGTGACTGAATCCTCTTCAAGCTTTTATGTATGAACCCAGTGGTACACACTTAATATTTTCTGCACACAGGATTGGTGCAGAATTTTGGACTAGACCAAACAACTACAATTATTGGAAAATAAAACTAGCTATCAAAATTTGCAGAAAATTAGAGAAACCCACAAAGATATAGGGAATTACGTATTTTTCTAGGTATGATACCGATGTGTTCATCCAGGGGGGGTGTACTTCATTTTCAGAAGATGCATGCTGAAACTGAAGGAAAATATGGTATGTTTATGTGAATATTCAGTACACTAGTCTTTTAAATTTGTTCAAAAATTAAGTAATGGGTAATTTAAAACTTCATGAAATTAACCTTAAAATATGAATGAAAGGATTGGGGGGTAGTATTATTGTTAATGACATTTTCAGTTTAAATTGGGGTCTACTCCTATTTGAAATGTCCTTGTAAATTTTGTATTATAGTTATATTCTTTGTGTATATCACACACACACACACACACACACACACACACACACACACACACACATTCATGCAGAAATAGACTAATTGGTGTAAAGCTAAGGACCCAGTGACTGATGCTGAAGCCTACTACACTTCTTGGTTGAAATGGCAGAATACAGGCAGGATTTATATACAACCTAAGCAAAAAAGTATAAAACATACACTAGGGGGTGGTAACATTGTTACAAAAATGAACAAATAACCAAATTCTTTCAAAACAATTAGTTTAACAAACAATCTATGAATATGTTTGTACAAAATATTAATTTCAAGGGAAGCACAGAAAGCCTGCTTGTGTTCTCTTCTGTAATAGTAGATAATCATATACCCTCTTGGTCACCTTCCTCTCAGATGACATTATGTCAAAGAAACTCTTGCTCAATATAATAAAAAATACTTTTAAGATTTGATAGAATGTATTCTTATGATTAATAAAAAAGAAAGTCCCACTCAAGAAAAATACACTGTGTGGCATTTGTTATAAAAGCCCCCATTGCTTTAACTTTAACAGAACCCAGCGGCACTCTGTCATCTCAGATGCTGTGACAGCTTGAACCACAGGCAGGGCTTTGCTTTCCTGTATTTTGGCTTGTCATGAATCCTTTACATTTACCCTCTCAGCATTAAAATATATTTATTTGCATCAATCCACAACCATTTAAACATAAATTTATTGGGGAGGGCACTTGAAAACAAAAGATCCCATCTATCAAAATTACATGACAAGTTGTTTGATTCTCATGTATTTACTAAGAACAGGAATTTTATGTAATCACTTTACATTAGTCTCAGAACAAAATTAATATTTATAAAGAACAATAATGAAAAACTAGGAATGAGAACCAATTGTAGCATTTCAGTAGTGCTGGTGGCAAATGCAGGATGGTTGGGGGATAGAGCTTGGTTCAAAAGGCTCAGAACAGACTGAGGGCTGTCACCTGACTCTTCAATCCATGCACCTGCTATATTCCAGACAGAGGGTCAGATTAGTAGACAACGTCAAAGGCCGCAAACCGTGACTGGGTGGATAGATGGGCCCTGAGAAGGATTCTTCTGACCTCTGGCGATAGCCAAGCTATGTCCATTATGTTTAAGGACCTAACGACTGATCTCTTACTCTCTAAAATCTAAGCTACAGGAACCCTGACACCTTCAGTTATCTAAGCTACAGGAACCCCGACACCTTCAGTTATAAATTACAGATGGCCACACTACAGCTTCTGGATGGCATGTGTAAAATGTCCCTAGGCCATTGTGACACCAGTTGTTTGTCTCAGAGGAGCCCACCAAAGGAGAAACACATAGGAAAATAAAAGCACACTCACACACATTTGCTCCATACTTAGGGAAAGAGGAAACAATCCCCGCTCTGCCTCCTTGTGACCTTTCTTTATTCTCAAGGGAGCTCTGGAAATCTACTTAACTAGATTTCAGCTGGACAAAATTGATGATTAGGAAGAGAAGGAAGCATGTAATGTTATTACATGCGCCCCAAACTTCCTAGAATAGCCCGGCACTGCAGATTCCCCTGAGGAGATGTGTTGCTGTTGTGCAATCCATACAGCATCTTATAATTATACTGCCATTTGTCCCTTTCCTGCTTCAGATCTAACTGAGTTACTTATCTCACAGTCTCATTAGAACCACTTCTTAAAAAACCATTAATCAGTTATTCATGGGTTTTTGTCCATCTCTGAAGTATATTCATCAGGAAAAATAGCCTCCATTTGCAATTTAATTGATAAGCAAACATATGGTGGTATCTGATAATACAAATGGTGATTCCTAGTTATGTTCACCTTACATTTAGTAAGATTAAAATTATTTTAATTTTACAGTTCTTCCTTCTAATGTGATTTTTGTAAACACACTAAAGTAAGAACTAGAGATTGTTTGTATACTAATTGCTATTATCAAATATCCATATAACTAGGATTGCCAGGAGAAATATAAAAGGACCCATTAAAATTGAATTTCAAATTAATAATTATATTTTTCAAATTTAAGTATGTCCTAAATTTTGTACATACACATATACACACGAATTTATGTAAAATTGTTTCTAAAATTTAATTTTGTATCCCGTATTTTTATTTTTTCAGTCAGACAACCACATAACCATACATATACATAAATCTAAACTACATAACTCTCTGCTATTAATAAAAGTTTCTCCTTTCTCTAGATTGTTTTTTAAAATGTTTCTGGTAGGGCTGGAGAGATGGCTCAGCAATTATGAGCACCTGGCTGCTCTTCCAGAGGAACTTCAATCCCAGCACCCGCCTGGCGGCTCCCAGCTGTCTGGATCTGTGGTCTCACAGGACCCAATGTCCTCCTCTGGTCTCCGCTGTGCTTTGCATACATGTACGTGGTGTACAGACATACATGTACAGTTGCTTCCGTTCATACTGATCCTCCTGCCTCCCTCACATGTGAGCTGTGTGAATTAAGCCAGATAATTCAGCAAAGCCTAACCATCTCAAAATTCAATTCAACTATATCTGTAAAATCTTTCTTATCAGGAAAGTAATACTCATAGCTTCAGAATTAGAATGAGTCTATTCACTATTCATCTTATCACAGGAAGAAGTTGGCAAACTCAAAATTGTTATTTTTGTAACAGTTTTCTTACAAAATTGTTATCTTTGTAACATTTTGTAAATTGTAAGCTTCCACACCTGCATCATAAATAAATGATGCAGGGCCTGGAGAGACGTTTCTGTGGTTAACAGTGTTTACTGATCTTACAGAGGACCTGGGCTAGTCACCAGCTTCCATATGGTGTTCACAACTGCTTGTAACTCCAGTTTCAGGGAATCTGATGCCCTGTTTTGGTCTCTACAGCCCCCCTACATGCCTGTGATACACTAAACTCATGTAGGCATAGAAACACATACACATAAGAAACATTTAGAAAAATGAAAACTGGGGCCTGGAGAGACAGCTTAGTAGTGAAGAGTACTGACTGCTCTTCCAGGAGACCTGGTTCAATTTCCAGCACCTACAATGGTGGCTTACAACTATCTATAATTCCAGTTCCAGGTGATCTGATGCCTTCTTCTGGCCTCCACGAGCACCAGGCATGCATGTGATACACAGACATACATGCAGGAAAAACCCATACACATAAGATAATTTAAAATAAAATAAAAAAGTATAGATATGCACATATCTCGCATCTGTGAATCATTGGGAGTTTTCTGAAAAGCAGAGCTTTTACTTAGAGTAACGACTTTTAGTAATACAGTGATATGTTGAAATAAAGTTTAATGTTTTTAACTGTTTATTATATATTAGACACATAGTGTTAGGATTGTTCTATTTCCTTTGATTGTGCTGTGAGGCCAGTTCTGTTATTCTCACTTTCAGATAGTGATAATGAAAGATGTAAAGGTTAGTTAAAAGAGCAACAACAGCAACTAATAAAACGGAGGGTTTTCTTTTTTTCCTTTTAGTATTTATTCAGTCAGGTACAACAGCATTTTACAAACATTATTCCATTAAATTGTTTTAAAACTCCAATGAGCAGAGAATGCTTCTAGTCCGTACATGCAGAAGTGGCTAAGTGGGCGCGAGGTCACACACTTGTAAGTGCCAGTGGAGGGGTGCCGCTCTGACCTACTGCATTCTGAGTATCCTAGTATTAACCACACACTGTATTAAGGCACTGGTCTGTGGCTGCAGAGCTAACATGTGGCAGAACTGAAGCTACAACAAAAATTTACTTAATCCCCTCTGGTCACCAAGGTGTTCCAAATGCCACCTGGTACTCAGATTCCAAATGTGTCATTCTAGGTGAGGATGAATAGACCAAAAAGCCTTCCAGGGTCAACCTAGTATGTCGTCCGGGTTTCAAGCTGCTGCCATAGCAGGGTGTCTGGTTAGTTTTTGTTGGCAACTTGGTACAACCAAGAGTGACCTGGGAAACCAGAGTCTCAGATTTTCTAGATCAGAGTACCCTTGAGCCATGCATGCCTGTGGGGAATTGCCTTGATTGTAGGTGGTTATGGGGAGTCCGGCCCACTGTGAGACACAGGGCCACCTCTGGACATGCAATCTTGGGTTTGATAGAAGAGCTGACCTCGCACCAGATGGGGGAGTGAGCCACTAAGCACTGTTCCTTCATGGCTTCTATCCCAGTTCCTGCCCTGACTTTCCTCAATTGCTCGTCATCACCTGGAAGTGTACACTGAAGTAAACTCTTTCCTTCCCAAGTTTATTTTAAACATGCTGTTTATCACAGAAAATGAAAGCAAATTAGAATGGAGAGAGAGCCTGAACAGGGAAGTGGCCATGCTGTGGATGCAGAAAAAAAAAAAAAATCCAAGAAGAGTACTCAGGAAGTCAGTTACATACATACCTGGGCAACTGGTCTCATCTGAGGGACTGTGTGCTTCTGCAAAAGGCCATTTGCTTGCAACCGTTTGTCTGATACTGCTCTGGCTGACAAAGCAAAAGGTAGTGAGTTGGGTGTCTCAAAACTGACAATGACATTAGTGTTTTTGATAAGGGGACAGCAGGAAAGCTCTTAAAATTGTAGATGCTTCTGATCGCTGCTCCACTGTGTTCACAGTAGGAGGATGGATGTAAAATCAGGGGAAAGAGAGAAAGCTAATGAGTGGATTTTCCAAAGTATAATAATACTCCATAAAAATATTGTTAGGAAGGTCAATATACATAATATTTGCAAGGGTTACATTGTCACAAATTTGAAGGAGAAAATGTGCATTTTGGACATAAAGAAGCAAGTGTTTAAAATAACATAGACTTACATATATTTTACAAGTATTAAAAAAATCATTAAAATGTATATGCATGCTATTTATCAATAGATGCAACAGATGTACATAATCAAGTCAGAACTCCATTCAGAGAACCTGGCTCCTGATAACTTTTATGCTCTTTGGAAAGCAAAGTCTTTGGTGTTTCCTTACAAATTAATCTTCCCATCCTACATTCACAAGGAGAAGCACTCTGCCTCCCTTCTCTGCTTCCTCTTCCTCTTTCCCTTAAGGGACTTGGTCCTGTGTTAATTAGACAGCATAACTTAAGGAATAGGAATAGTGACACCTTCATAAGTCATCAGGAAAAAAAAACAGAAATGTGGAGACATGTTCTCACCTCACAAGCCTCATAGGAAGTAAGAAGAGGCACACAGGCCGCCCCAGCACTGGGCAGGCTGAAGGAAGAAGATGGAGAGTTCAAGGTTACATTCTACCCCACACCCCAACAGAGCAAGACTCCCTCTCAGAAACAAACATACAAAGAAATCTTAAGGTAACATTTTAAACTTCAAACTTACAAATTTGGCGTTGAGATCCTTCATTGGCCTTCTGATAAGATTCCCTCCTGTCTCCCCAGCAGACGAAGTGCCTATAATTGTTTTGGATTTCATAATAGATTTTTCAGTAGAAGCTGGAACCCAGGTAAAAAGCATATGTCTCTTTCCTTCATTCCTACATGACTTTTATTCTGGGTTTATATTTCTGGCTTTAAAATATTTTTTTTTCTAATCCCTTGCTTCAACTACAGATAGAATGCTGTCCAAATAGGACAAAACTTGGAAGCAGGTAAGTCCACAGCCTAGCTCTGCCAAGACAGGGTAGGCAAGTCCTTCATAATTCCTGCTTTACAATCAATGTCTGTCAGAAAAATGACTGAAGATTGATGCTGTAATGTATGGAGAGAAATTGGGAACTGTCCAGGCAGCCACTGGTATGTCATTTCTTAGTTTTGGAAGGTGCTGGCCCTGCACTTCCTGTATAATCAGATATATTTATCCCTCTCAGGTCTCTGAGGTGGCTGAAGAATAGATAGCTAGAGTCTCATAGTTAAATTTTGAGTTGTTTAGGAATCACGAGGGTGTTCTGGATCTAAGAAGATGTTCTTAAAACTGTGATGCAAGTTAGGATGGAAGCTGAGTTGGATATAGAACTTTAAACTCATGGAGATGGTTGGATAGTAGAATGTTAAAGTCAGGTGCCAAATACATATGGGCTTGACATTGGGAATGTATGTCCTATAACTCCCATAATTGTGCCCTAAATATTTCTGTTGTTTTGTATTGTATTTATTGTTATAAGAGAAAGAGACATTTGTCAGACTGAAAGGGGGAGCTCTTGGGGGGAAAAAGATATAACTTAAACTTAAAAAAAAAAGGAAGTGGATGGGGGTGTTAAGGGGTAAGAGGGTGGGACTGGAGGGGGAGTAGGAAGGGGAAAGATGTAACTTGAAGGAATAAAAAATAAATTAAAAAAAGAAAAAAGGAAAAAAATATTTTTTCCCTAAAAGTGTGTTGGCTTTGTTCCATTGTCTTCAAGTCACTGGCTCTTCTGCAAGCATGTGACCCATTTTTCTTTATTGGGATATTTAAGGTCTCTTTTATTTACTTTTGTTTTGAAGTTTTACAAACTCTGGTATTTTCTTTTTCCATTGTGTCATGCCTGTAGTAGGGAATTTCACTCTGACTGATTCTCACCTCTTAGTTGGGAGATGTTCCTATGATTTTCTCCTCTCTCTTAATCCCTGTTTCTGATACTTTTATTGATGGAGTTTTTCAAAATCTCTCTTTGGGCCTTATTTCACCTCCCTCTCTTTATGTTTTCTCTTTGCCTTATAAACTCATTCTCTGAGCAATGCTCTCTACCTGATCTCTTAATCCTCCATTACATTCTTTCTTTATATTATTATCTATTATATAAATATTATTATCTATTATAATACTAATTTCCCATTGTTGCTTTTGTTTGCTGAGTGGTTATATATAATATATATATTATATATAACAGTGCTCATCTTATATTGTCTTATAAATATGAGAATACTAATCTATACTATATATATGTATATAGTTTTACACACACACACACACACACACACACACACACACACACACACACACATGTCCTTTCCATTTTGAGCTTTTCTACCCCTGCCAGCCTCTTTCTTCTGCTTCTCTGTTTGGCTCTCTCATGTCTGGGTTTCCTCAAATGCTCTGTGATCCTTCATGAGCTATTACTATATTTAAACAGAGTTCTGGAAGGCTGATTGAGAAGCTCTGGGAGCTGTGCTGCAGTCTTGTGAGGATCATGCAGGGACAGCATGACATCAGAATGTCTTGAAGTTTGTTTTCTTTTGGGGGATGGTCAGCTTTCTCACAAAGAGACACGTGTCTGCCTATAGTTAGGGCTGAAACTGGTGACACAGTGTTGATAAAAAGCTGGTCAGTTGTCCCTTCTTTTCTGTGTTGGGGAAAGGGTACCATCTGTTTCCTGCCAAGATTGTGGCTGATAAGGTTTGACTGCCCCAGAAATCTCTACTTTAGACCTCTCTAATTCTGATTATTCAATGACTTTGCCACAAATTAAGTAGGGGAACAAATGCTGTTGTTCTTAAAGTTGCAGAATAGTGAAATATTAGCTTGATTCACAGAATTTAAGATACTATGCATGCATTGTTTCCCCATACCTTCTCTATCCTTTGTTTCAAGAACTTTAATAAAGCCAATTATTTGGGTTGTGGTTCTACACCAGACTTCAAGAATCCAGATCAAATCAGAATAGAAAGACTCATGAGGATGGGAGCACACACTGTCATTATAAAGACCTTCATTTTTTTTTAGCACGGAAAGGAAAATATGCCAATCCAAGTCAGAATGGAGTCTCCATGTTATGTGAACAACAAAAAAGAAATCAAATGTAGAATCTAGGAAGATGGCTCAGTTAGTAAAGTGACTGTCACACAATCATGAAGACTGGAGTTTGGTTTCCTTTAAGTAGGCTGTTTCATGGAGCTCTCTGGCTACATGGTATAGTGGCATCAACAAGGTTTACATTAGATAAGAGACTGTCTCAAAAAATGAGGTGGGGACTAACAGAGAAAGACATCTAGTGCCAGCCTATGGCCTCCATATGCACAGAAATGCATATGAGTGCATGTAACACACACACACACGCACACGGACACGCACACGCACATGGAGACACACACACACACACATGCACATGATTAAAACAAGTCTTACCAAACCTAGAAATGAACCAATTTTCTGTAAGACAAGATTCACAGCACCAGAGCCATTCAGGTCCAGTCAACACGGGCTGTGCTTTGGTGCTGTAGGAACCATGAAACCTTCAGTAGCATTTTGTTGACAGTTTCTACTTTCTTTGCTTCTTTTCTTTCATTTCCTTTCCTTTCCTTTTTTTTCTTTTCTTTCCTTTCCTTTTCTCTTTCTGTCCTTCCTTCCTTTCTTTCTCCAATCTTCTCTACTCAATTTATCAATGGTGTGGAGTCAGAAGTCCGTGATTAAATCACAGTGATTTTTTATTTTTTTTTTTTTTTAAAGCTTGAGTCTTCCCAAAACCCAGGCTGAGGCTTAGCTCTTCACCATGTCGGTGTTGGGACCGAGGGACGTATGGTGCTAATGAAGGAAAACATGCTATCTTTTGAGAATGGGTTCCCACTCTGTCCAGATGAATCACCATGGCAGTCGGTTTTCCTGCAACAATGCTGACTCTTACGCTCTCTCTTCACACTCAGTGTCTTGCCTTGCTTCTTTTCTGCCATGCAAGGCCTTCACCAGAAGCCAGACAGTCCTACTCAATCTTGGACATTTGGTCTCCAGAACTGAACCTCTTTTCTTTATAAATGACCTACTCTAAAGTATTCTGTTATATAAACAGAAACCAGACTTAGACAATCATTAAACTTAATTTGTTGACATATTGTTTGATCATTTATGTTGCTATTAACAGTGTCTGGATAGATTCTTTAGACTGTTAACAAGGCTTACATCTAGGAAATGACTTGTGAAGAGAAAACAGTAGCATTAGAATCTGAAGTTTTACCTGCCCCTCAGTGATCATGTGTAATTTTCTATATTCATTTTAATAAAATCTTTGCAAATGTAATTTTGCCCAGTTAGCACTGGAATTACTGGCCATGTATCATTCCTTGCCTTTCGTCAGAGTATTAGAATTAAAACCAGAAGAAGGTTTCTTGATGGTACTGCAGGAAAGTGGGTGCTACATGAAGGTAAGCTTTGATTTTTTTTATTTCATTATTCATTGCTTTGATGACACAAATATGTCTGAGTATATAAATAAACTTAAGTTCATGTGTGACGCTGAAAAATAGTGGTATTTTCCCATACACTGATTTTTCTATAGACAAAGTACAATATGTTTGAAAGTATTTTTCCATCAAATAAAAAAAATAGTATTATGTTTCCAAGTGTCTCCTGTTTCCACCCACTAAAAAAATTCCATTGCTACAAAAAAAAGTCACTTTTCCCTCAAAAACATTTCAGAAGTTCCCTGACAGTTTTTTCACTTTTGTAATTTGCAGAGTGAAGGGGCAGGAAATCATGCCATATGCACCATCATAATTACACTTTGAGAAAATAATTTTCATTAAGCAGAGAAACAGAATGATGAGAAGTAAATTGTGCAGTTCTCTTAGGATGATAAGCCAGATTCCATCGACCTTTCCTCCAGGGCCCAAATTAGCAAATGATGTCATTTGTGGCCATTCACTGTTCATTATGGGTCTTCACACAGATCTTAGTACTTTTTTATGTGGAGTTCCATATTCCTTAATGCCACGCTGAGTTTTGTATGGCAGTCCCCTACATGTCGATGTAAACAATGTGCCATTGTTCTGAGTTGGAGGAGAGGACTTCTGGATAAGACTTACCTAAAGGTTCTCAGTAACTTTGTTTCTGACTCCAATCAGCACACCACCTGGTGAGCTCCCACTGTCTGGAATGAAGTGTCCTCTGAACTCCTGTTGTCATAAGCCTGTAACTTCACGCTGACTACCTGCCCTGACACACCCCAGCTGCGCTTTGCTAACGAGGACACACCTTGGAAAAGCATCCCGGATGCTGGGTCACTGTTTCCATGTTATTAAATCTTATCATGGAACTGTGATAGACTTGTTTAGCAAAGCTCCAGTGAATAAAGAACAATTCCTTGTTTATCCTCGCGAAAGGCAGTTGTAGAAAATGGAAAGAAACAGCTAAAAATATTCAAATATGAACTGTGCTTTGTCAAATAATTCATTCATTTACAAAATGTAACTTTCAAAGATATTTTTATGGCTGGCTGGAAAAACAACTCAGTTGATAAAGTACTTGCCATGGACCCTGAGTTTGATGCAGAGCACCCATTTGCCCATGTAAAAAGTCTGGTGGTGTGTGTTTATATAGAACCTCAGCTCTGGGTAGGCAAATACCAGAGGGCCCTTGGGGAATCCAAGGGTCAATCAGCCTATCCTATCGGAACAGCTCCAGGTCCAGTGTGTGTGTGGGGGGGGGGGCAAGGGACGGCTGGCAGGAACAATAGCTGAGGTTGACCTCTGACCTACACATACACACACACACACACACACACACACACACACACACACACAGAGAGAGAGAGAGAGAGAGAGAGAGAGAGAGAGAGAGAGAGAGAGAGAGAATAAATTACTTTTTTAAAAAGTGTTTTTTAAATTCAGATTCAATTTGTTTCCTATGAAGTAAATTGGGGTCTGGGGTACAATTTGCAATGATTTAAACTTAAGATGGCCAATTGGAATGATTTAAAACTAAACTTGTAGAGTTCTACTCTTTCTTCTTAGGTTTCATTGAAGGTGCTACATATACAGTGAGTGGTCCCTTAACCTGGAGAGCAGGCAGGTTGCATAGTGAGTGCATGGTAAACCTGCTATCCCAGTATTCAGGTAGATCCCCACTCTGCCTAACACCTTGGGTCCTCTGCCTCTACACACAGCTGATGCCCTGGCTCTCCTTCTGCTTCATGAATTCCTTCCAGAATGAATTGTTACCTACACACACTCAAAGAAAGACATGCCGCCCTAGAATGCAGTTCTCTGCAACTGGCCCACATGCAGGAGAACTCCAGGCAAATAGGGAAATGAGTTTCTCCAGTATTTGCTTACTAACTGCTATTATTTTGTATAAAACCACATCTTTTAAAGATCACTGTTGGTGCATTTTTACCTTTTCCTTAGGCAACTTTCCTACATTAGCCGGAGGAGGTTGCCCCTCGGTGAAATGCAGTACCCAGGCTCTTTCTCCTCTCTAATACCCAGTTTACCTGTTTCCAGCATAGAAACAGTTTGAGGACTTGGGTTCTTGTTTCCTCCAGGTTGGATATGACCATGAGCTCCACAGCCATTTCCTCTAAGATCAACATTCCATCATCCAGAGAACCTCACTAGGACAGGAAACAACTCAAATAGCTTCAGAAAATCCCTGAAACTGACCAGATTCACCAGGTCCCTCCCTCCCCAAGAGTATATAAACAATAAATTGAATAAAGGCTGTTGAGAGTCACTCTTGGACAACAAGTCCAGCTGCTTAGAAGAAGCAGAGATCAGGAGAACATTATCAGGCCCCTGTCCTTCAGAAGATTCTATAAGGAAAACAGTGGACTGGGACTCAGGGGCTTTGGGGAGAGTAGCTGCCCTTACGAGTCCAGTGAGTCTTTTCAGTGTTGTAACTTTTCTTCAGCTATCCATGATCTGGGTGTGACTCATCGGTGGTGTGTCTTCCTGTAAGTTGCCCAATAGACTTCCTAGCAGTTTAATTGCTTTTGAGTCATTCATAAGTAACTACAATAAAATCATTGGTTCTTCACACTTGACTTTGACATAACCCTTTCTTTGATATGTTAAAGTCTTTTCTATCTGGGATAAATAGACATTCTTTGTGGCTCCATATGAAAATTCATGTGACAAATGGGCTATCTAGCAGGTTGGAGGAAGTAAAAACTATTTCTACTTCTATGTATCTATATAGTAAAAAAGTCTATTGTTGTATGCCCCTCTAGATGGAGTTGATGGTAAAAAAAATCCAAACAGAAGCCTTCTTAATATTACTATGATTATTTATTAGAGATAAGACCAGAGCATTGTAATGACATGCTAAATTGGACTCTGAACACTTTGGGAATTAACTCCCAAACTCAATCAACTACCTAATTGTTGTATACCTCCAGTGTCAGTCACGATACTTTTATTTGAAAATAACAGACTATCATGGAGAAACTTACAGCAATAAGCCTGAAATGACTGTGAATCATTGTCACATCAGAGGCTCAATTATATCAGTAAGGATTTCATTTTTATGGCTTGCCCTCTGAGCACGTGAGTCACCTCCTCCAACCTTCCTGTGGTCACAAGCTAGCTGCACCAGCTTCAAGCATCATGTGATCACACAAAAATATCCACAGGGTGTATGGACAGTGAGGAGTCCGTGTCTTGTCATATCCTATTCTTAGAATCACTGGCTTCTAGATTCAGTCTCCTGTCTCAAGGGCTGACACTGCACTGCTAGCTGCTCCACTATTGTCAACCCAACAGGACAACTGATGATGTTCTCCCTCATGCACCCCTCCTTATACAAGGACTGAGGACTTGTGTCCTTAAAAATGACTGCAACCTACTACACATTACCAATTTAGCTTGCTGTAACAAAAGACTTCTGATTTCAAATGAAAGAGGTAGAGTTTGAAATTAAATAAATTTTGTAGTACAGTATAATCTGCTCATACCACTAAGTATACCCAGGTGAAAAATCTAGTTTATTTTTACAATGTCATTACATTTATTTAAGTGGGAGTGGTACATGTCATAATGTGTGAAAGAATTGATCTCCCTTTCTTCAGTGTGAGAATAGGGGGGTCAAACACAGGTTGTTCAGTGTGGTGGCAAGCTTTACCTGCTGGGCCATCCCTCCAGACCCCCAAACCGAGTTTAATGAGATGGATAGACTCATTGAACAATAAAGGAGATGATCATTGTCCTTTTAAAATATGTAATTATAATTGAATTCAATGGTGTTTTGAGAGAAGAGTTCTCAGTTAAGAACATTTGCTCATTACCTTAGTACTCTTTGTGAGGAGATGTGAATAAGCCATGGAAACATGAAAACAGCCACTATCTGCCAGGGAATATGACTTGGAAGTACAGAGCCTTTCACAATGACACCAAGAAGATCACAAAGATGTAGCTGAGAAAGAACTGACATACTTTCAAAACATGTTTCCTCAGAGTTCAGAAAATTCTAAGTTCATTTTTTTCTTTTGGAAGATAATTTATATAGTTTAAAAAATTCTAAAATCGAATAATTGTAGAAAAATAATAAGTTAATCACTTTGTCCAGAGCAACACAATTTTCATAAACTTACCTTTATAAAATCTTTGGGAAATTCCAAAGCTTCTAATAGTTTACATGGTTGACATATATTGAACAAAAGGAGAATGAACTGATTTACAGTTGATCTTAGAGTTGCATGTGTCATATTCTGTAGGAAGCACAGCTTAGAGTAAGCATTGTAGAAACCAATATTGTCAGTTGTACAGCCAGCCCTACATTCTTGAAAGGGAGGAAATGCAGGACACCTGGCCACCTAGAATACCAGAATGAAAGTGGTCAGACGGACGGCTGGTCCTTTGCTACTCTATTAGGAGCCAGCCTCCACCTCAACCCCCAATCCTGAGCCTCGCTTAGGCCCAATCTTTTATCTTTCAGTGAACAGAACCCACATGTACGAAAGAGGCCCCATGTGCTCTGCATCCTCTACCAACAGAATCTATCCTATGCTTATCAAAGATCCTACCTCTGGGCCCAGGCCCTGGGCTCTGTTTTCAGCCAATAGAACTAGTTTGTGTTGTAAAGGTCACAGGCGATTTGCTACCTTGCCAGGAAGTTTCTATGTGGCTACACCTAAAAGCTTTGTTGTGATAATTGTTGTGCGGAAGCCACAACTGCAAAGATGGCACTGACTCGAGTTTCATTCTTTCCTTCACTTGTCTCCCTGCTGCCAGAAGGTTTGTGGGAGCACTCAGCAACATTCTGAGTGTACTTTCTATGAAGACCAGCTTTATCAGTTGGAAATTAGTGTACTTTGAAGATATATTTTCAACAGAACTGTTTTGATTTTCTCTTCTCTTCTGGTCTAGTTTATAGACATTAATTAATTTTCCTTTCTGGAACATACATTGGTAAGTACTAAAGCAACCTACTCACTATGCAGTTTTCCTTTTGATTTCTATACCACATGGAAATAGAGGGCGTTCCACTCTACATACAGATGCTGAAGTGGAGAAATGCAGTCTGCCAGACTAAAAGTAGCTAAGCTAAAAGAACTAGAATCATATCTTTTCAACTTCAATAGTTGTTTCCTGTTGAATAAGTGAATGCGCTTTTGACTAGAAAGAACATTAACTAGTTAGCAATACCCACATTGTTTTAGTCTATAAAGGTTTTCCAGGGAAGATGTCGAGAGAACTTGTAGGACTGACATGAGATAGACAGAGCTCAGAATATGCAACCCTGGAGAGATCCGTGTGAGTTTCACTGTGATGTGATGTGACATGAAGTGACTGGATGTGATGAACTTCTTCCCAAAGTCTACAGCATCTTGTTTAAACTCTTGTTGCCAAAACAAGGAGCTGAAGAAACATCTTTTCTTCATAAAGAAAAACAAATAAAGAAAACATAACAATAACCACATAAGTTTTTTTTAAAAAGCCCACACAATATGTCATCCTAAAGCAATACTTAGACAGCAGAGTTGGTGATATTTAATCATAATTGTTAAAATCATAGGGTTGAAGGACACTGAGGAGATTAATAAATCACAATTCTTTGTGTGTCTGTGAAGGTTATTTTCCAGAGATTGTTAACTAAGGGAAAAAGTCTCACCTGAAAACGAGGTATAACATCTGAATGGTTCAAACAAAAGGGGAAGACAGCCAGGAACACAAGCACTCATCTGAATGGTTCATACAAAAGGGGAAGACAGCCAGGAACACAAGCACTCTCCCGTGTTTGCTTCCCACCTACCATCAGGTGAATGGCTTTGTTCCACCAAGTACCCTTCTGACATAACACTCTGTCTCCCTTGGCCCGGAAACAATAAAGCCCAATGAACATGGACTGAAACTTCCAAAACTCAGAATAAAACACACTTTATTCCCTCAAGTCATTTTTCCCATGTGTTGTGTCTCATCCATAGACACATAAAACTAACACTGGGTTGCCCTGAGCTAACGGCATTTTAAGAAGTTAAGTGTGAGACGTCCACCCTCATTTTAGCCCTTTCTTCTTAAGAGCGAGAGACTAAACTCTCACATGGCAGATGCCCTTCCAAAACCTATCAAAGATGGGAAGTCAAGCAGTGCGAAGGCACCCTTTATCTTGTCAGTCAGTTATCCATTCAAATGACTCCAGTATCCTAACTCTCTTCTCCCCTTGTGGTTTCACAGCTTATGACTTCATGTAACTGAGAAAAAGCATTTGACTGGAAATCCTTGCATCTTCCTTTTCTTACAAGGCCCATAAAACTTAAATTACATACATTTGATAATTGTGTCCTGTTAACTTTCTCTCAGCTTAGTTCTCAAGCCAAGCCCCAAACTCTAGGACGGAGGTAAAATTTTCTCTCCTTCTTCTAGATTCCTAACTTGTCTGGTAAAGGTATAAAAACTGCCTTAGGATCTTGAAAAACATTATTAGAGATCTACTTTTGGTGAACTAAATTCAAGGAAAGTTATTGTCACCAGAAATCAGGGCATTTATCTTCATTTTTCTATTGTGACGATTGATTTCCCCCATAGACCAGCACTAATTTTAATTAAAAGAACGACAAATTTGGCACAAGTTGGCTATGCTAATTGATTGTTAGATTGAAGGGATTTGAGGTCACCTAGGAAACATATCCCTAGGAGTGTCTGTGAATGAGTTTTAAGAAAAGTTTAGTTGAGGAGGAAATATCTGCCTTGAATGTAGGTGGCACCAGCCTACAGGACCCCAAACTGAATGAAAAGAGAAACACAGAAGGTAAGCCACGTACAATTGTCATCTCTCCTCTCCATTCTGAGGGCAGACAAGATGTGACTTTGAATTTCAGCCTCTATGACCTTTGCCATGACGAACTGTATGCCGTTTTTAATATTGCGGCAAAACAATCGATCATTCTTCCTTGAAGTTGCTTCTGTGCAGTCACATCAGGAAGGAAAGTAACTAACACAATGCTGTGGGTTAGGTAATCTCTCCTCGGAAAGGTGAGGACTAACAGCTGCACAACATTTGTGGGGAGTGCAGAGTGCCAAATGAGTAAAGTAAATACACATATCTTCTTGCATAATAGACTGAAAAATCAAAGCAAACAACCAACAACAAAAACAGCTCCCATGCACCACTCATGAACTAAATTTGGAACCACTGTTCAGTACAGGAGTGACAGATCTGATTTCCAGTCTCATTTTTGACACCAACTCTTATGATCTTAAGGAATTGCTGCTTGCTGGATCTCAAGTTATTTTCATAAAATAAAAAAGACCCTGGATTAGAAACTTCCCAACGGCCTTTTAGTTCTAAACTTTAGGGTTTTATTTTCTTAGAACCCTTCAGCATCAACCTCATTATGTGCATTGCTGCCCACAACTAGTTTCTAAGTATCTTTCAGCCACAGTGATTAGAAATGATAATGCTAATTAATGTGCTTCCTGCTATGCCCAGAAGTGTCTCTCATATGAAATTCAGATGTTGAAGCCTTACCCCTCCAACTGTGGCTATATTTGGATAGTAACAGGTGTTATGAGGACGTGAAATTTGTCTCTTGATCTCAACCAACTCGGGACCCTTGGGGGTAGGGCAAGATGATGTAGACTCAAGGACCCAGACTCCTGAGTCAGGCAAGAGGTGGAAGAAGACTAACTAGTTTATTGTGGAGATAGGGCAAACCTTAATAACCCCTCCCAGTGTCCCAAAGACTCTTGAAGCTCTCACCCCCACCATGGCTGTCTTCCACTGGTGGTTATTCGTCATCTACTCTGACATCATCCATTGCCGGGCTCTTGGCCAGCATTCAAGTTGCCCCTGAGGGACCTTTGCTATGCTCGTGTGTCAAGCACTCAGTGACAGGCCGAAGCAGGTTGTTTTCCTGCAGCCATTAGTATCTTTATAAGGGACACCAGAGAGCTCATTCTATGCTATGTGAGACTGCACTGAGAAGAAGGTGGCTGCCCACAGAACAGTCTCCGTTAGAAACTGAATTGACTAACCCCTTGGTAATGGACTTGAGTCTCCAAAACTACAAGAAATAACTTTCTGTTATTTAATCTACAGTCAGAACAGTAGGCTTCTGATCAAAAGGAGATGGGCGGTATCCATGCAATATGTACGGTGCTTCCTTCTCCCTGGCATTTGTCACCTGTGATCGTCACACATTCAACATTTTTTCGGCTTTTGTAGGAGTCCAGCTTCATGGGACAACAGCCACTTAATTGTAACTTCATTGGTTCCCGCCAAACGACCATGGAACTCAGTGAAAACTTAGTAGAATAAGCACCACTATTAAGAAAGTCAGCTGAGCATTTCGTGCTACACCTGGACTGTTTCTTGTCTGACATGTTAATAGTGGTTGAGAAAGCCCAAGTCCTTTCTTGTGGGCTAGGGCTCACTTTTGTTTAGCTTGGCATACAACCCCTGTGTTTCTGCCTTAGGCATAAGCATTCTTCCGTTTGCTTCCACCCAAGTGATGCTTCTGCCTCTAAGTCCATAATTACTGCCACTCTGTGCAATCCTGTGTCTTTCTGTACTTTCTACTTTGGTTACTGTTTCTCATACACTGAATTTTTTTTTGAAACATTTTAATTCCCAGGCCAAACCTAATGTAAATTTAAAAGCACCTTTCCTCCCTCCTTACTGGGACATGCATTGCTTCCTTCATTTGAGCCTCCTTTCTACCAGGCATTGAGCATAATGGTTGGCAAAGAGGATCTAGCCCAAGGTTTCAAGAATAATCTCATTTCGTGAGTTAAAAATAGCCTAGATCTAATAGACAAGCTCGATGCTTGACAAAGATTAAGTTGGTGACTGAAGGGGAAATTGGACTCACCTTGAGAGTTTCAGGAGATAGAGGAAAGACAGTTCTGGTGTGAGGAGCTGAGGTGAGGCACCCCTCAGCACAGCCCCAGGCAGAGATGACAGGGTCTCCTGGGCTCTAAGAACGGCAGATGGAAAGTCAGGAGCTACCCTGCTTGTCGCTCAACTGCAGCTTCACCAGCTTTGAGCTGAAGCATTGTGTTGCTCTTAGCTGGCTGTCGCTTTTCACAGCTTGAACGCTGTCTCCCCATCCCTTGGTACTATGGAGAAATAAAGCCCTAAGGAAAACTGGCTCCTAGATGCTTCAAAGGGAAGAATGATACTGTCACTTACTGTGTGATCATAAACTATGTCTTTGGCTTTTTAAATTTTCCGCTTGTATAAATGGGAGTTAATAACAGGCTCCTTATGGCATCGTGGAGATTAAAGGAAAGATTAAAAGGTATATTTGGACTGTGTATTCACTGTAAGCCATAGCTATTATGAAAAAGTAAGTAATTAAAAAATGACTTTTTAAAATGTGGTGCTGGAGATCCAGCCCAGGACTTTGGAGGTATGCTAGGTAAGTCAGGTATCTGTTGACAAACTACTCTTCTAGCCTTCAAAATGATTACTTTTATGAATTTAGCAATCATTCAATAATATCAGCATACTGATGTTCCTCTACCATTGAACTGTATATATTTTATCCACATATCTTTCATTACAGTTAATCAAGCTGCAAAAATTGTCCATTAGAATATGAAATACCAGTGCTAGTTGTAAAAGAAGTATAGTCAACCCTCATCTGTGAATTTTGCACTCTTATGTTCAACAACTCAAAATTAAAAAATAATGTCCAGAACATTGCATCATTGACTCTATCCATCTGGAGCCATAAGCCTAATTAAATTCTTTCTTTTATAAATTTCTTTGGTCATGGTATTTTGTTACAGCAATAAAAAAATAACTAATACATCTTTTTCCAGGATCTATACTTACCTACACACAGGTGTAGTCACATCCACAAATAAAAATAATAATAATAAATTTAGAAGGTAATGGAGTGGGTAAATATAATAAAAGCACATTAAAAACCTAGATAGGTGCTTGCTTTGGCAGCACATATACTAAAATTGGAACGATACAGAGAAGATTAGCATGGCCCCTGCGCAAGGATGACATGCAAATTCGTGAAGTGTTCCATATTTTTTAATACATATGGACTGGACATTGGGAATGTATGCTAAGCCATATAACTCACATAATTGTGGCCTATTTATTTCTGTTGTTTTGTATTGTAACCATTTGTTGGACTGAAAGGGGGAGCTGTTGGGGGGAAAAAGAAATACCTTGAACTAAAAAAAAAAGGGAAGAGGATGGGGGGTTGAGGGGGAGGAGGGTGGAAAGGTTTGGACTGGAGGGGGGAGTAGGGAGGGGATTGTGATTGAGATGTAACTTGAAGAAATAAAAAATAAATTATTAAAAAAAATAATAAAAAAATTTCTTAAAAAAAAACTTAGATAGAAATCCCATAATGAAACCCTCTGCTTTGCATGATACACATGTGGCAAAATGCTGTGACTAAAGAAGCTTATAAAAGAAAACATTTAATTGGACTTACGGTTCCAGATTGCTAGAGTTTATGAAGGTGGAGTGGAGGCATGGGGGCAGAAAAAGCTGAGCTCTCACATTATAATTACAAGCAGGAGAAAGAGAGGGCACTTGGGATTACAGGAGGTACCACCCCTCAGTGACACATCTCCTTCAACAAGGCCACACCTCCCAATTCTTCCCAAACAGTTTTACCAAATGTGGACCAAGTGGTACTTGGTACTTGGACTGTGGTACTATTCTTCCATCACAGAAAGTGTAAGATCGCCTGGAGCTGGAGTTACAGTCAGTTATGGAAACGGAACTGTAAACCTCTACAAGAACACCAAGTTCTCTTAGCCACTGAGCTATCTCTCTATCTCTTCTGTTATTCTTTCTTAATCTACTGTGCTAGTTAATTTTATTTCAACTTTATACAGGCTAGAGTTATCTGAAAGGAGGGAGCCTCAACTGAGGAAATGCCTCCATGAGATCCAGCTGTGAGGCATTTTCTCAATTAGAGATCGATGGGGGGAGGATCAGTCCATTGTGGGTAGTGTCATCCCTGGGCTGGTGGTTCTGGGTTGTATAAGAAAGTAGACTGAGCAAGTCATGATTGAACAAGTAAGACCTCTCCATGCCCTCCACATGAGCTCCTGCCCTTGCTTCCTTCATTGATGGACTACAGTGTGGAGGTGTAAGTCAAATAAAAACCCTTTCCTCCACAACTTCCTCTTTTGTCATGGTGTCTCATTGCACCAATAGAAACTTTTACTAAAACACCTACCTCTTATAAAGATGAAGGATTGTGGTGTTTGTGGATTGGCAGAATCCATTTTGTAAAAATGGCTGTACAACCAAGGACAATTTATACGGATTCAATGAAGTCCAATGACAGTCTTCACATAAATAGAAAAAAAAGTTAAAAATAATTTGTAAGCATAAAAAAAACCTCCAAATAGCCAATGTAATCCCCCCCAAACAAAGAATAATCCAGAGATAGTATCTGATCTCAAGCTATACCACCAGATCGCTTACATATGTTCTAGTTTGCTTTGTAGTGCTGTGATAAACACTATGATCTAAAAATAACTTGAGGAAGAGGAAGTTCTTCTTATCTTATACTTTTGGAGTAAAGCCCATCATTGAGGGAGCACAAGTCAGGAACTCCAGCAGAAACATGGAGGTAAGAAGTGATGTAGAAATCTTCTCTTCTTTTTCTTTTTATTAATTTTATTTTTTCAAGTTACATCTCCATCAAAGTTCCCTCCATCCTCCCCTCCAGTTCCCACCCTCCCTCCCTCTTCCCCTTTTCAGTTCTCTCTTTCTCCTCAGATGAGGGAACCCCCCACATATCAAACCTCCTCAGTTCATCAGTCACATGAGAGGGCTAAGAGCTTCCTCTTCTACTAGAGGTTTATATGGCTGTCCAGCTAGTATTCAACTAACAAGGAAAAGGGTCCAAGACTCACAGCTGGGTGGAGCTTTTCATTGGATAGTCATGCTAGGTTCCTGTCTGTTTGGGTCTGTGGGTTGTAGGATAGTTGCCCTGTACTATATGGTACTTATAAGTGAGTAGATACCATGTGTATCTCTCTGGGTCTGAGTTAGCTAACTTAGGATGAGCTTTTCTAGATCCATCCATTTGGTTGCAAATTGCATGATTTCCTTGTTTCTGATGGCTGAGTAGTATTCCATTGTGTAGATGTACCACAGTTGTTGTTGTTTAATCCATTCTTTGGTTGAAGGACATCTGGGTTGTTTCCAGTTTCTGGCTATTATGAATAAAGCTGCTATGAACATAGTTGAGGCAAAGTCCTTATGGCATATCTTTTGGATATATGGCCAGGAGTGGTATGGCTGGGTCTTAACGTAGAACTATTACCAATTTTCTAAGATATCATCTGATGGGGTGATGTTATGCATCCTAAATGTTAATTAATCTGCTCCCAGAAGCCTACTTACTGTACATCACGTGAAGTTATGTTACCTTTCTTGTTAACTATTGTCTCTGATTGGTTAAATAAGTGCTAAGGGCTGCAATTACCAAAGAGAGAAGTAGGTGAGACTAAGGTGTGTGGGCTTCTGAAGCAGAGAGGTTCATGGGAAGAAGAAGCTTCGTGAAGAAGAAATAAGAAGCCTCCAGCTTCTTTAAGAAGGAGCCTCTAGGAGAAGAAGCCAAGAGCAGAAAGGAGGATACACACCATGGGTTAGATGAAAGAAGATTATTCCTCTCGGCCTGGAACATTGACAGAGCATGGAGAATAACAACCCAGGGGACGTATGTATATATGAGGTCATAACAGGGGAATAGAATTAAAGGCTAGCTTAGATGGGCTAAGACTGCACAATCCAGGCCAAGACTTCTTAAAATCCTTCAGGTGTCTCTGTGTGCCCATTTATAATGGCAGGCTAATCATCACCACTGCCACCAAATTAACTATAATTTAAATACTAAGTAATAATTTAATTATTTACTTATACATTCACCAGATTGATTTCCAAAGTGGTTGTACAAGTATGCATACCCACCAGCAATGGAAGAGTGTTTCTCTTTCTCCATATCCTTGTTAGCATGCAGTATCTCTTCAGTTTTTGATCTTAGCCATTCTGACAGGTCTGAGATGGTATCTCAGTGTCATTTTGAGTTGTATTTCTCTGATGATTAAGGATGCTGAAAATTTCTTCAAGTGTCTCTTGGCCTTTACAGACTCCTCATTTGTAAATTCTGTTTAGCTCCATACCTATTTTTTGATTGTATTATTTGATTGGTTGGTGTTTAATTTCTCAAATTCTGTATATACTTTGGATACTAGCCCTGTGTCACATGCGGGTTTGTTGAAGGTCTTTTCACAATCTGTAGGCTGCTGTTTTGTTCTAATGACAGTGTCCTTTTCCTTACAGAAGCTTTTCAGGTTCATAAGGTCCCATTTATTGATTGTTGTTCTTAGAGCCTGAGCTGTTGGCGTTTTGTTCAGGAAAATGTCACTTATGCAATGACTTGGAGGCTTTCCCCCATTTTTTCTTCTGTTAGATTTATTGTGTCCAGGGTTGGAGAGATGGCTCAGCGTTTAAGAGCACTGCTCTTCCAAGGACGCAGGTTCAAATAGCACCCAGATGGCAGTTCACAGCTATCTGTAAGTGCTGGGCATGGTGGTGCATGCCTTTAATCCCAGCACCAGGGAGGCAGAGGCAGTTCAAGGCCAGCCAGGGCTACACAGAGAAACCCTGTCATGAAAAAACAAACAAACAAAAAAACAACCAATCAACCAACCAAACAAAAACCAGTTCACAGGACTTAAGTTTTGTACTGGGTGATAGATATGGGTCTATTTGCATTCTTCTACATGTTGGCATCCAGTTAGACCAGCACCATTTATTGAAGATACTGTCCTTTTCCATTGTATTGTTTTGGCTTCTTTGTCAAAAATTAAATGACTGTAGGAGTGTAGGTTTGTTTCTGGGTCTTCAATTTGACTCCATTGATCAACTGGTCTGTTTCTATGCCAGTACTGTGCTGTTTTTATTACTATTGCTCTAGTATAGCTTAATATCAGGGATGGTGATATCTCGTGGGTGTTCTTTTTTTGTACAGGATTGATTTAGCTATTCTGGGTTTTTTGTTTTTTCCATATGAAATGAGATTTGTTCTTTCAAGGTGTGCAAAGAATTGTGTTGGTATTTTTATAGGAATTGCATTGAATCTATATATTGCTTTTGGTAGAATGGCCATTTTTAGTATGTTGATCCTACCTATACATGATCGTGGGAGATCTTTCCATCTTCTGATATCTTCTTCAATTTCTTTCTTCAGGGACTTGAAGTTCTTGTCATTCAGGTCTTTCACTTGTTTGTTTAGAGATACCCTCAGGTATTTTAAACTTTTTGTGGCTATTATGAAAGGTGTTGGGTCCCTAATTTCTTTCTTAAACCATTTATCATTTGTGTAAAGAAGGGTTACTGTTTTTTTTTAATTGATTTTGTATCCAGCCACCTTGCAGAAGGAGTTTGTCAGCTATAGGAGTTCTCTGTTGGAATTTTTGGGGTCACATATGTATATTATTATATCATCTGTGAATAGGGATAATTTAACTTCTTCCTTCCAATTTGTATCCCCTTGATCTCTGTTAGTTGTCTTATTGTACTAGCTAGAACCTCAAGTATTATGTTGAAGAGATATGGGGAGAGTGGGCATCCTTTCCTTGTCCCTGATTTTAGTGGAAAAGTTTTAAGTTTCTCTCCATTTATTGTGATATTGGCTATAGGCTTGCTGTATATTGCCTTTACTATATTTAGGGATAGTCCTTGTATACCTGATATCTCCAAGACTTTAACATGAAGGAATGCTGGATTTTGTCAAATGCTTTTTCAGCATCCAATGAGATGATCATTTTTTTCTTCTTTCAGGTTTTTCATGTGGTGGATTGTATTGATGAATTTTCATATGTTGAACCATGCCTGTATCTCTGAGAGAAAGCCTACTTGATCATGGTGTATGATACTTTTGATGTGTTCTTGGATTCAGTTTGCAAGTATTTTATTGTGTATTTTTGCATCTATGTTCATAAGGGAAATTGGTCTGAAATTCTCTTTCTTTGTTGGGTCTTTGTGTGGCTTAGGTATCAGGGTAATTGTGGCCTCATAGAATGAGTTTGACAGAATTCATTCTGTTTCTATTTTGTGGAAGAGTTTGAAGAGTATTGGTATTAGCTCCTCTTTGAAGGTCTGGCAGAATTCTGTGCTGAAACCAATCACCCTGAGCTTTTTGTGATTGGAAGATTTTAATGACTGATTCTATTTCCTTAGGGGTTATAGAAGTGTTTAATTTGTTTACCTGATCTTGATTCAGACTTGGTATGTGGAATCTATTAAGAAAATTGTCCATTTCACTTAGGTTTTCCAGTTTCATGTTGTACAGATTTTTGAAGTAAGACCTAATTTTTCTCTGGATTTCCTTAATGTCTGCAGTTATTTCTCCATTTTCATTTCTGATTTTGCTGATTTGGATATTTTTCCCTCTGCCTTTTGGTTAGTTTGGCTAAGGGTTTGTCTATTTTGTTGATTTTCTCAAAGAACCAGCTCTTGTTTTCATTGATTCTTTCTATTGTTCTCTTTGTTTCTAATATATTGATTTCAGCTCTACATTTGATTATTTCCTGCTGTCCACTCTTCTTATATTTTCTTGACAGATGTACTTATTTCTTCAATTTTATCTTCTGTGCCTGAGATTCTTTCTTCCATCTCTAGTATTCTGTTGGTGATACTTGTGTCTGTAGTTCCTGTTCTTTTTCCAAGGTCTTCCAGTTCCATGGGAACTTGGCTTATTGACTTGCTCTGCATGGCTCACATAGTCAGCTGTTTATACACCCCAGGACCACCTGCCTAGGGATAGCACTACCCATACTGCATTGGGCCTTAGTACATCAGTCATGAATCAAGAAAATGTCTCTACAGACTTTCCCAATTTGATGGAGACATTGTCTGGGCTCAAAAAGGCTTGGGCAGCTCTATTTGCTTCTCCTGCTCTGCTATCCATCCATAGCACATGCAACTTGGTTCCTAGGCTCAGTCCAAGTCCCGCTGTCCACCTCCTGCTGCCCTTGGTGGTCATTCTCTAGTCCTGGCATCTCCAACATTCTGGGGTCTCCACTGAAATGGAGGATGGTATGTTAAGCAATGGCCTCTCCTGGACTCACTTCAAGAACTCTACTCCTGCAACACAGTACCAAGACTAGACTTCTCTCCATGACCCCTTCAGTCCTGGTGCTTTCCTGTAACAAAAACTAGTATACATTGCCAAGTTGGCTGCCAGCTGGAGATGAAGCCTTGCCCTTTACCTGCATGCCTGACTCTAAGTAAATACTCCCCAGAAACATCTCAATTCAATGATTCTGGTTTCTTCTTAATCACAGCCAGTTTTTCAATCCCAGCTAAGCAACATTTATCATCCCAGTAAAGCAAGAGTTTTGTTGGTCTCTTGTTAATTATTCACAGCTAATTTTTTAGCCTCAGGTGACAAGAAATGACATACTCTTAACAGAAAGCATAATACAGATATCCAAGATAGAGTCTGTGCTTCATTCTGAAGCTCCAGAAGCCAGATCTGAATCATCCTCAGTAATCTTTCAAGTTTATACATAACAGCCTCAGCAAGTTCCAGTCTGGTGCTGGAGGACTAGAGGATTTCTGATCTTTAGCCCATATTAGAAAGCCAAGGAAGCTGCTCTGTGATGTTAGTGAAGGCAGCAGTGGCAACACCAGAGCAGATGCACTTACCAGCAGAAAGCAAAGGAGGGCAGGCAAAGAAGCAGCACTATGTTGGGGGGAAAATAAATACCTTAAACTAAAAAAAAAAAAGAAGTGTGTGTGATAGGCCACCCATGAAAAGTACCCTGGTACTTTTATCTTGGGAGATGGGGCCAAGCAAGTAGATAGTCACTTCATCTAGATCCAGCAATACTTGTTTTCAATGCATAAGACAGTCTACTGCAAAAGATTCTAAGTTTGATGATGAACTTTAATTTTAACAATTAAGGTCTGTCAGAGATACTGGGCCAAAAGGCTGAAGATAGATGCTCTAATGCATTGAGAGAAATTGGGAACTGTCCAGGCAGCCAGTTGTCTGTTATTTCTTAGTTGGAAGTTATTGGCTTTGCACTTCCTGCATAATCAGATATATTTATCTTTCTCAGGTCTCTGATGTGGTTGAAGACTAGATAGTTATAGTCTCACAGTTAAATTTTAAGCTGTTTAGGAATTAAAAGGATGTTCTAGGTCTAAGAAGATGTCTTTAAGTTGGTAATGTAAGTTAGGATGGAAACTGAGTTAGGTACAGAACTTTAAACTCATTGAGATAGATAGATAATAGAATATTAATATCAGTTGCCAAATATGTATGGACTGGACATTGGGAATATATATTGTATCTTATAATTTTCATAATTGTGGCCTAAGTAGGGAACATTCTTATGGGCCAAGCTGTGATCTACTCTGGACTCTCAAAGATACAGATTACTAGTTTTGAAGAAAAATGCACAGTTTTCTTAAACATCACAATAATTTTTGTTGCAATTTCATAATGATAGACATTCCTTTCAACCCTTTTCTTTTAGAGATGCAACTGAAGTCTGAAGACAGCGACTGTTCGAGTGGATTGTGAAGCTCTTCTCTAAGATGGCCAATGCCCTTTGAGCTGAAGTCTCTTTCCTCTTTCCTTCGCATCTCTTAAATATCCCTACTCTGCTGTGCTTACCTCTCTGATGTACCATGTGGGTCCCATAAATTTATAAAAGCAGAAAGTACACTGCTTGACATTACAACATAATAGTTTGTTCAAATTTTTGCAAGCCAGTTGGAGACTGCAAAAGAGTTAAATACACTAATGTTACTGCAATATAACCCAAACTGCAAGAACTGTGTCATTGGGAATTAGGATATATATGTTTCATGTAACAAATAGACTAAATCTCCTTTACTTGAAAAAAAAAAAAAAAAAGAAGAAGAAGCAGCACTACCTCTCCCTGGGGCCTTGTTGTCCCAAGGCTGCCATGGGAAGACACTGCCCATTCAGAAGACAGGTCAGTCATCCCTACCCTTCACATCATCCTTCAGACCTGCCCAGAGGCAAGTTTCTCAGCTGATTCCAGATTCAACAAAGCTTACAAACAAAACAATGTCACTCAAAGCTGCAGAGTCCATTTTATCCATTTCAGAATTTTTGTCATTAAGAAAACTAGTAACAGCAAATGGCGGTAAAAATATAGGTGTGAAAGGAACATCAGTATGTTGGTGGCTGGGAATGTAAACTAGCTCAACTAAGATGGAAATAATTCTGATGTTTTCTAAAAAACAAAACAAAACAAAACAAAAGCACCATAAATACATACATACATACATACATACATACATACATACATACATGAAAATTACCATATGGTCTATGGTCCAGCTGTACCACTCCTGGGAATATTCTCCAAAGAATCCAATTCAGTGTACTACAGAGACAGCTGCACATATGTGATGGTCATGGCACTATTCACAACAGCCGAATTATGGAACTAGCTTAGTGTTATCAATAGATGAATGAATAAAGAAAACACAATACATTTATGTCATAGACTTTAATTTATCCATAAAAAAGAATAAAATTATGACATTTTCATGAAAATAAATGGGACTATAAATTATTATGTTAAGTGAAATAAGCCAGATTCAGCTCAGGAAGAAAAAGAATTGCATGTTTTCTCTCATATGAGGAATCTAGATTCAAATATATATGAGAGAGAACCAGAACAAGAAAAAGCAGACTGGAGATAGGAAGAGAGAAAAAAATGCAATTATAAAGTGAATTAGATGGAAACGGGAGAAGTCTAAGACACAAGAGCAGAATGGGGCACTATTTGGTGTCAGTGGTCATGCAGCGTAGGAACAGCGTATGAGTGAGTCACTGATAGGATTCTACTGTGGAAAGGCCCTTGGAAACCCCTTTCGCACTTGGCAAGGACCTGAGGTGAATTTGGTGGCCTCTATGCTTATTGCCAAGATCCCATGTGCCACAAGCTCTCCTTGCTTTTGATACTCTGTTTAAGCTCATAGCCATTTTGTTGGTGACAGGCAAGGCTGAGATCACACAGGCTGAAAGCCCTGTGATGTTTCTATGTTTTTCTCCATGCTTTTTTGAGGTATAAAACCCTCTCTTCTCTCTCTGCCTCTATCGATCCTCCAGATGTGACCATTAGTTCTGGGTATTTTGGAATACGTAATCATGTCTCTAGAGAAATAACTGCAGTCACCCTGAGTAGGCCTGTGGCAGTTGTGGGGAACAGTGAGTTCTGTTGCATAGCTGTTCTGAGAAAGCTGTGTCTGATCAACAGAGACTTAAAATGGGGAAGCTATGTCTGATCAGCAGTGACTTAAAGAATGAGGAAGTTATATCTGATCAGCAGAGACTTAGAAAATGGGGTAACTGTGTCTGATCAATAGTCTTTAAAATGCTTCTTAGAAAAATGGTATCAGAAGTTGATAGGTAAATGTTCAAGAAAGGTTGCTCGGTACAATGGACACATCCCTGTCTACAATTTAAAAAGTATGCTGACAGAGGGGTGCTTTTTGATGAATAGACTTACACCCACAAATGTTTAATCTGTCTTTCACCTTGCATAACTGTGTAACTGAATTTGTTTCCAGCTGGGTATGTGCTCATGTCTTCAGGATACACCTGACTAGACATTTATTTCTGGCTTGCTGAAATTGTGCTTTGTAATGCAAAATAAGGTTAGGGGTGACTGACCCAGCAGGACCGAGGAGCAATGAAGGGGAACTATTTAGGGCTTTTTGTAATGATAGGGCTTTGGTAGTGCTGATGTTATGATGTCTTTAAATAAAGTAACCAATGAGGTCACTGCTCAGGCCAGCGGCATTGTGACTGTATAAATTAGGACAGCTCAGGCTTTTTGGGGCCACTTACTTGAAAGTCAACAGAGGGTCAGGGTCTTCACTTTACACTGATACCCCTTCCCTGTCTCAAAACCTCAACCTGGCCTCTAGCAATTTGGAAGAAGGAACAAACAACATCTGCAGACAAGGAATGAAGGACAGACAAGGACAATGAGGAAAGAAAGGAACAAGACACAATGACATATGTTTGAAAATGTTATAATGAAACTCACTACTGAACCTGTTAGTAAAAAAATTAATGAAATGTTTTAATGGGTGGATTTATAAATGCAGTTATTACTGCAAACATGTAAAACACAGATATGCCAATATGTCACAAAATGTTTGACAACAAATCCTTGTCTTAGTTGCTTTTTTTATTTCCATGACAAAACACTCACTGCCAAGACAACTTAAAGAAAAGAGCATTTAATGGGGGAGTTGAAGGGGGTTTGGTAAGAATGCCTCCCATAGACTCATGTCTTTGAATGTTTGGCCCATAGGGAGTGTCACTATTAGGAGGTATGGCCTTGTTGGAGTAGGAAGAATGTCACTATGGAGGTGGGCTTTGAGGTCTCATATATGCTCAACTCCACCCAGTGTGGCGCACAATCTCCTTCTCCTGTCTGGAGATTAAGATGTACAACTTTGAGCCCCTCTCCAGCACCATGTCTGCCTGAATGTTACCATGCTTCCCACCATAATAATAGACTAGACTAAACCCCTGAAACTGTAAGCCAGTCTCAATTGAATGTTTTCCTTTGTAAGAGTTGCCTTGGTCATAGTGTCTCTTCACAGCAATGAAACTCTAACTAAGACAGGAGGCTTACCATTTCAGAGGGTGATGTCATGACCATCAAGGTAGGGAGTGTGACAGCAGGCAAGCAGGAAGGCATGATGTTGGAGCAGTAGCTAATCCTTCCCAAACAGTTCAACTGTACTAGCCTATGTGTCATTCTCATAAAAACCACCACCATTCTTCTGCATTAGTGAGACTTTTCAGCATTGCAACAAAAACAAAACAAAACAACCCCCCCCCCCAAAACCAAAAACAAAAAACCAACTAAGGCAGAGTTTGATTTTCGAGGTTTCAGTCAGTGGTTACCTGATTCTATAACTCTTAATTTTTATATTGGTCCAGGTTAGTCTGAAGCAAAGCTGAACATCATGGCAGAGGATGTCTGTAGATGAAGAGGGTGCTCACCTCATCGTAGACAGGAACTGCATAGAAACATAGTAGAACTACAGGACCATAATAGATAGCATGGAAGGGACCAGATTGTGTCCTTGACCTACTTTCTCTAGGAAAGTAAATAACCTCCAAAAATGCCCACTATGTCCTCAAATGGTTCTACTAGCTGGGGACCCAGCACTCAAGACAGGAGATTGTGAGGGACATTTCTGATTCAAACTCTAATGCCGCTAATATTTAGCATCATTATTAAAGCTATATTCAAAATTGGGAATGTTGCTTAGTGGTAGAACACTTGCCAAATATGCATGACATCCTGAGTCTGATCTATAGCAACACACACATACACACCACACAAACAACTGTGTTCTTAGTGACTATAGTTTATTAATAGATTTTTCATGCCATGGTTAAAAATTTCTGGTATATTTTTCTATTATCACCTAGACTCAACTTTTATTTTATTATTCATTTATTGTTATTTATTTGTGTATGTGTATGTGTGTGTGTGTGTGTGTGTGTGTGTGTGTGTGTGTGTGTGTGTGTTGCATGCATGATGTCCATAGAGGCCAGAAAGAAGGAAGTTAAAGATGGCTCTGTGCTCCCATGTAGGCACTGAGAACTGAGGATCATCTGCAAGAGCAATGAAGGTCCCGTGCAGTAACAAGTGGTCTTAAGCGCTCAGCCACTTTTCTAGTCCCACTTTGATAATATTTTGTAACTTATGATAGTTAATTAGTTGTTCTTTGTAGCTTATCATACTATGATAGTTTTACTTTGCTTTTAGAAATATGATATAAACCTCATTAAAATTAAAACAGATGAGGTGTTACCTCAAGGAAGAGCAGGTATTTTCCCAATTCTATGTTCTTATTAACTAATGTGATACATGTACTTTTATGCATATACAATGTTACAAATTAAAAAGTCTACTGGGCTTCATTAATATCACATTTCTGATGAAATATTACAATTTCAATATTGTCTTGACTTCTGTAAGGTGAGTTAGATTAATATAAATTAGATTTAGTAAATATCTAAGCACTTCTCTCTTAGTATGGGGCATGAAGATCAACTTGGCTGTGGGCAATTGGCGTAGCAGCATATGAACTAAAAACAAGGTTTATGGCCTGGCATTGTTTTCAGCTGCTAATAGCCTTACGAAGTGGGCGGAGACCAGATTAGGCTGAAGCCAGGTGAAACAAGGAGAGACCCTATTTAAGGACAATGTGGGTGGAGCCCAAGAGTTCCCAAGCTAGAGAGTTCCCACGCTAGAGATGAGATGCAAGGCAGTTTGTATGTCTGATGGAGAAAACGCTGGTGGACTGAAGAGCTGATCTCAAACAGAGCTGAAAAGTTATGGTCAGCTCTCCCTGAGGCAGAAAGAAGCTGTTGAGCAGAGAAGGCCTCAGCAAAGCAGCAAAAGGCCAAGGACTAAACCTTGCAGCACAGCTTTGGCCTAGAGGGGTTTTGCCAGTTCAAACAGTAACCTGAATGGAACTGTGCCAGCCTCAAAGACTGAGGAAAAGCAGCTCAAACTGAATAAGTTGGCTATGGACAGCTGAGGCCTTCCAGAGAGAAGAAAGCCTCATTTAAGGTGAAGTTGCCATGGCCAATTTACCCTAAAGAACCTATGTCTGAGATGTTCCTGAAGAAAGACTGCTGACTAAGTACCTTAAAGGATCTACTCCTGAGGTGTTCCTGACAACTGAGGACCTGCCCCAGAGACTGTGTCCTTCTAAAAGGTTAGGATTAGTTGTTAGATAATAGTTGTTATAATTATTAATAGGTTTAGTTGTTAGGTAACTGTGGTTATAGTAATTCTTAGGGTTAGTAGTTAGGTAATTTTATTTGTTATAAATGCATATAGTTATTAATAAATATATATTGGATAATTAAAAAGAATCATCAACTGGGTTCTTGGGCTCTACCCACTTCATCCTTAAATAGGGTCTCTCCTTGTTTCACCTGGCTTCAGCCTAACCTGGACTCTGCCCATTTACTAAGGCTATTAGCATCTGTAAACAATTCCAGGCCATAAACCTTGTTTTTAGTGCTATGCCAATTGCCCACAGCCAAGTTGATCTTCATGCTGGCATTAAGAGACTGTATCAGAAGCCCCTAAATATTCATTAAATCTAACTTATATTAATTTAACTGCCCTTACAAATTTCTGCTACTTATATGAAAAAAATTCAAGCTATATATCTGTGATTAATGATACTGGTATAATTTCCTTGATATTTAAACTCAGAAGTGATCAAACAGAAAGTGAATAATCATGTCTTGAATGGACTTCACTGCCAGTCACAGGTTATTATTTCAACAGGGGAAAGAGTTGAGTAAAGAAATCACAGGTAAATTGCATTTCCTATGGGATAGAATTAAAAAAAAAAAAACCCACACAGCAATGGAGAGTGATCATTTATAGACTTGTAGGGAGATGGGGGCAATCAATAGAAACATCATTATCTCCTTGCAGGAACCATTGCACAAACTTCATTCCAGTCTAATATAAACTATAATTCACATTTGAGAGTAAAGCATTGACCATTAGCTGAATATTCAGAACAGGTTTCACATTTAAGAGAACAGTCACCTTATCTCTTGTAAAAGCTTCTTTTTGGTGCTGCCTAAAATTGAATACTTATATACTCTTCTTGGAAATAAAACTGTGACCCTCCAGACATTGGTTCCAATTGGAGTTTTGATGTCAGTGAAGAATTTCCAGCTACAAGTCACTAAAAACATATTTAAATTGTGTAGCCGTGTTTAATGTGCTGTTGTGCCAGTAGCTGACCCACTGTCTCCAGCTCCGACCCACACTCTGGATTGGTATTAGTAACGTGGGGGCTGGTATCTGTGAACTGAGTTTCTGCTTTACCACGCTGGTCCTCTCTTTATTAAGGTTTGGATACAAGCCTCAAGGAAGAAAGGGGTTCTCCTGTGGACTTCCCATCTACTCCTCTTGCTGTGAACATCAATTACCTGAGCAATACATCACTTGAGTAGTAGTAATCAATGGGCAGAGTGAACTGAATCCAGTTCTCTGTTTTCTAATTTCAGAAGAATAGACTCAGTCCACCCTCACACAGGAGACTGAGGAGACAGTGGCCTCACCTGGATCTCAGAAGTCCAGATTCTCGCTCTACTGGACAAGCACCTAGAGGCTGGGTTTCAAATCCTTGGTGTTCAGCATTCCTTTTTAAAAATATTTCCTGTGCCTTGAAATCTAGCTGATAGTTTGTAGACATGGTTATCTGACCTTTATGTTAAGTTGTCTCTAAAAATAATTTATGGGAATTCTATTCTCAACCAAAACAGCCATATTAGAAAGAAAAGAATCAATTATGAAAATCACCCTAAGAGTAGGGTTAGCATAAAAAGTCATATTTTCTTAGAATGTTATATAGCTAAGAGTACACCTGGTTTGGTGATATTCATCTCAGCTTACTAGAGGATGGGTCAGGATGACTGCCATGCATTCAAGTTCAGCCTGAGCTGCATCCAGAGACCCCGTCTCAAAACACCAAACCAAACAATAACCAAACTTATAAGATGAAGACAGGGGTCAAGGGAAAGTTCTCTCAATATTGACTGGATCCAAGTTTTTCTCTATCTAAATATGAGTTTTGACTCTTAGTACTGAAACTCGTTAATCTCTACTGGTTACTCTCTTATGGCAGCACCATATTTTCCTGATTATCAAAGCTTAATAGTAGATTGTGAAACTGTGAAGTATGAATCATCCGAATTTATTTGTTTACAAATTTTATTTGACTGGTATGATTCTCTGACATTCCATCTAAACACTAAGATAATTTTTGTCTACTTCTGAAAAAAAGTTGCTGTAATTTTGCAAATTGAATATGTGGATCAACTTGGGAATATTCCCCCATGAATTATATAAAGTTTCGCAGTCTATCACACAAAATACAAGATGCCATCTATTTAGGTCTCTCAAATTTCTTACAGTTATATTTTATGATTCCAAATATGTAACTTTTGAAGTTATTTTTAAAGTTTTTATTCTCAAATATTTTACTCTTTGACATAATAAATAATAAACAACTCATAGATTATTATGCAACTCTTAAAATAATTGCACAGGACATGTAATGTAGCATTGAAACTTATTACTAAAGTGAAATATAATAACACAGGAAGGTAGTTTTGATGTAAAAATAAGGATACCACGGAATTATGAGCCTGGGACTGTAGAAATGAATAAACACAGAAACAGAAGTCAAAAAGATTTTCTATTTTCTTACCTCTTAAAAGTTTTCAAACACTCTTGATAACAATAATTATTTTAATGTCAATGGTAATGAAAAGCCCAAAGATATATCTTACAAAAAATTCAACAACTTTGCTTTATTTGGCCATTAAAATAATTACCCTGGGAGCCTATGAGGGGGCTGAGGAGGTACAGGCACTTGTTACCAAACCTGAAGACCTCATCTTCCCTCTCTGAACCTCCAGGGTGGAAGAGAACAATCCTCAGAAGTTGCCCTCTCACCTCCCTACATGGACTGGCATGATTAGAACACACACACACACACCTATATATAACTGTGTAAATTTTAAAAACATATAAAATTGTTAAATGAGATTGTGATGTGTCTTTTGTTTTGTTTGTTTTTCAAGACAGAATTTCTCTGTGTAACAACCCTGGCTGTCCTGGATTCCTTTTGTAGACTAGGCTGGCCTTCAACTCACAGAGAGTTCTGTCTGCCTCTATCTCCCGAGTGCTGTGTTATGGTGTTTTTTGATAGTTTATTGTATGTCTATTTTATGAAATTAGGAATAAAGCTTCTGTATCTGATGTCAGCTTTGATGTGCTAACCTTTCAAGAATTTTTCTGTTTCCTGTGCTAAGCATCTCATGAAACATCCTTGTATGTAATGGTATTTATATGTTATTCCATATAAATCTTCAGTTTATTTTAAATTCCCAGTGAAATTTAATTCATATTATACATTACTGTGGTATAGCTCAACAGTATGTGATTGTTTGAAATATATCAGTAGGAATATTTAGGAAGATGATACAGTGAATAAAGTGTTGGATGTATAATCAACCTTGAGGACCTCAGTTTCAAGCCCCAGCACTTACATAAAGTGTTGGACAGTACACTGCATGTCTCTAATGCCACTGTTGGTAGGGGAGGTAGAGATAGGAGACTGCCTGGAGCCAGTGGGCCAGCTAGTCAGGCCCATTGATGAGGTTCGCCTTGAGTGAGAGATGCTGTTTCAGAAATAATATGGAGAAAGATTCTGACATTAACCCATGTCATCCACAGGATACATACTCATGTACCTTCATGGATGTCTACACACACACACGCACACACACACACACACACACACACACACACACACCATTATGTCAGAAAACTGCATGTCTGACATTGTAGGAAGTGGTTTTTATTTTTTAATGGGGTTAGATAATCCAATTATGATTCTCACATAAAGATTCTGTCAAAACAATCAGTTTTACCTAATGGAGCCAAGCATCACTGCCAGTGGCCTGGGGATTCTCTCTACCCAATACATAAAACTGGATCCTTAAACCACAGAAACAATTCAGGATGAGTCAGAATGATGTAAAGTTAGTAAATGTATCAAGCATTTATAAAAGATAGTACACACTTTAGATTTAAGTATTTACACATAGAAAGAAGCTTAAAAGTTATACACTAAAGACACAGAAATGGGCTTCTCAAGAGACTCACACTTGTGTCTTTATAATGAAATAAATGTGTGTGTGTGTGTGTCTGATTGCTGTGGTTTTTCAAATTACATTGCTCAAAGGCTGTAACTTAGAATAAAGTTTAAGCACTAAGAAAGTTTAAAAATTAAGTAAATACATTTATGAACAGGGTTACTTGTTTCTCTTATCTACAAGGATTTTGTATTGCACAAGAAATTTATGAGGTGCACTATTTAGATTTAGGGACAAGGGAGGAGTCCTGATGAGTTAAACACTCACTCTGGCCCTAACTTAACACAATTTTTGAGACCTGGCTTTGCCACTCTAAACTACTCCATATCATGTCTTGCCCTGAGAGAGTGCATCTTACAAGCAGCATTCGGCTCAATTGAGAATGCAAACGCAGAGGCAAGATGACTTTACTTTGTTAGGCACATGCACACCACCACCTGTCCAGTACCACCACCCAGGAGGCACAAACTGATTAGCCCATTCCTAGAAGTAAGCAGATGACACCCTATAAACTTACCATAGTAAATTAGGACAATATGAGCACATGGTTGTACTAAAATCATATGAGGAAAACCAAGATTGAGAACTTATTTAACACATCGGACCAAGCCACAGGCACAACACTCACTTGGTCCCATGCAGAGAACATCAGATGCTGTGAGGGTGATGGCCCCTGCTGTCTGGTATCTCATCTTTTGTTGTGCAAACCAAGGAATGGACAGGCAGAGAATTTCTGATGTCCCAGCACCTTCATCTCCGCTTGGTCTCCCCTGTGGAGGTGGAGTACTAAATTCCTGTCTGTCTGTGGGTCTGCCCATGTGCCCACCTGAGCCCGGTCCTCATTTGCCTGCATTGCCTCCACTTGGCTTCTCCAGTTCTACTTGTCCCTGAGGACAAGTATCTTAGCTTAGCCTAGATACTGAGGCTTGATTTGACTCTCTGACCAGTGCTTCCGACTGGGCATGTTCACATCTTATCTAAGCACGTGTAGGAGCACGCTGCTTCTGGACCAACCTCCTGTCTGCCTCCCAGTAAGGCCTCTTCTGAACTCCTTCACTCCTCTGGTCACTTCTTTAACCCTTTTGCAGCCATTCTGCAGCCAACATGAATAGAAGTAGATAAAGGTACATTTACTCTGTGATGCGTGATGTGCAATCTGCGAGTTAATGTTAGTAGTTAAGATGAGAATAAAGGAGCCTGGGTTTGCTTGGCCAGCTATCAAAGGAAACCAGCATAGTTGGCCAACTACTGCCAATGAAGCTGGCATATGTAGCTTGTGGATTTATTGTTATTCTATAAATTCTGACATTGTTGAAAGATGGATGTATCCATTCATGGATTTGGCATAGCATGCTCATGTCAATAGTTCATTTGCTGTTTTGAACACTATTGTTTGAGATGTCATTGGGAAAACCAGAGTTATCTCTGTAGGCAGTCTTGGTTTTATTAGTTGAATTGATGTTTCTTGACTTCTTCTAGCCTGCAGCAAATGGATCCCATGTCTTCTTAATTTTTCTTTCTCTCCTGCTTCAATAACCTCTTAACTGTTCATTTCATGGACCCAAGCTAAAACAAAGCTTACGTTTCCTGGGTTTGTTGTCCAAAGTACCTAAAGATGGTGGGTTTATAGTTATTGCCAACTAGAATTTCCAGGACAGAGGCTGCAAAATTGGATAGGTTAGAATATTGCAGGTCCTGAGGTTAGTTACTTAATCCTGGGCTATCTTTACCCCAATAGCCATTCCTTGACCACCTCTGTTGGAACTAACATCCTATGAATAATAGGTTTAAGCATTTTGGAACTTATTAATTTTGCAAGCTAGTACTTCCCTCCAACCCCCCAAATAAAGATGTCATCACACAGCATCTGAGGTCTATAGAAAAGGATCTACAGAAAAGCTCCCCTCACCTAGCTGTCACAATCTCTCTAATGCACCCACTGACATATTTTAAGTTGTCTTAATCCATGACTTTTTTTGTCCTGTAAAACTATGAAACTGCTTCCACACTGGGACATGGAATTTGGGACATGGACTTTTAATCTGTGTTATCTAACCTCTTATTCCCTTTAAGATGAAGCTATTTTGTTGATGTTGCTATTGTTGTTTTGTTTTCATGAAAGTTGTGTGAAAATGAGTTGATGTTTCACATGATGGGATGCTTCACATCTACAAAAATCATAACCCCTTCGTTTGCATTGCAGACACTGTGGAGAAAATAAGCTCAAGCTGGGTCTGACTTGGCTGGTGCCATTGCTCCCTGTGTATCTGGAACAGATCCTCTGTTACCAAGCATTGCTTTTCATTGGGAGATCAACTTAATTAGTGAATAATTCTAAGCTACTAATTTAGCTAACACTTCTTTTGAGCATTGTATCATTTGGTATAATGTTTTGAGATTTTGCAGAACCCTGCAAAGTTTCTGGGCAGTGTGCCTTCATTTTCTGAATCACTGTGGCTACTTCGTATTTGATTTAACTATTCTGTGGTTTGGCACTGTAAGGTTTTAGGCCAAGCCTGCTGATGTGTGCTCATTAGGATCAGTTGTCTACAAAGCACCTGCTTTCCTAGGAAAGTCTCTGATTACTGAAACACAGCTAGTTCTCACCAGGGAAAAGGCTTAAATTTCTTGGCCTGCTTCCTGCTTTATCAGAATCTCAGTTGGTCTTTCTATTTGTTGAGCTCGGCCCAAATTTCTTCCTTCTCTTTTGTTCTGGAAAGGTCCTGCTGTGAATCGCTCTCTATTATTTTTTTCACTCTCTCCTTTTAAGACAGATCATGCTGTGCCTGGCCCTGCGTCCAGATTGTGCTGTGATATGAATACAATGCATCCAGTTCCTGCCACCATCCCAGGGGTGTCCTTTAGATACAAGGACATCCAGAGTTAAGTCTGTACCCACTGTCCCCAGCAGCAACTCCTGCATTCTTTTGTTTCCATTCCAGGTACCTCTCTCCCCTTTTCATTAAAGGGTTCCTCTTGTAGTCCTGAGAGTCAGGACCAGTGGAGGCAGGGGTGCTTTTAATCCATTCCTTTGTTCCAAGGGCAGCTGGTTCCAGCAATGCCTTCTTAAAAAACAGAAGGATTCCCACTGGGGAAATCACCTGAAACTCAAAATACTTTCTTGCAAAATGAAAGCAAAACCAACTATTACTAACTCTGCGATCTTGGGCTGGAAGCAGCATTTCTTCACATCTCAGTTTCTTCCTGAGAAAAAGAATGGGGTGGACTAGATTTATTTATTTTTGGCAGGTGGATAGAATGCTCTGTGAGTCTCTTGAGAGCCTTGGACTTTGTCTTTACAAGAGTGCAAATCTGAAAACATCTATGAAAACTATAAACATGTAAGGGTCTGACTGACATGCTGGAGATCCAAGTCTACTGGGTTAAAAAAATAAAATCACAAGTACATCCTCTAAATTTATTTTGAAGCCTTATATTCTGATTTCCCCTCTTGAGGCTCTTGACCTGACTAAGAATGTCCTCAGCACTTATGCCTCCCTGAAGCCCCATTTCTGTGAAGTGTCAAATGTTCTCTTTCCTACTAATTAGTCATAAAGGGTCACCTTGTCCAAAAATCACAGGATTATAATAAGACACTGTAGGAAATGATCCACCCCCACCTCCACTTTGGGAATTATTTTTCAGCTTTCAAAATTTTGGCAAAGTGGATATAACATAAATTTTGCCATTATAAGTATGTATTTTGAGATAGGGCTGTGTCTTGTTCTAAGTTACTCTACATTTTATAAACTTATGGTTTTCCAAGGAGTGTCATGCCCAACAGACTCCATTTTGAGGACTGCACCCGGGTGGGTACATAAAGGACACCTTTTGCCTGGTAATCCCCATGCAGCACAGACTGATGTGCAATGACTCATTCCTGGAAGTAGGAAGGGTGCCAGGGCCACATTATACATTTGTTAGGGTGAGCTAACAAATGTAGAGACCCATGAGTTTATTAAAATCATATCAAGAAAACCAAGCCCGAGACCTTATCAGACACATTAAACCAAAGAACGGGTATATAATTCTGTCCCCTGGACCCCTGTGTTAAACAGGCTAACACAGCACAGTGATAGTGATGGCTCCTGTCATGTGACCAGGATGTGTATCAGCTGTGTGAGTCAGGGACTATCAGGCAGAGAACTGAAGTCTTAGAAGCTCCATCTTGGCTCCCTTTCCATTCTTGACTGTTGACATGGTCTACTCAGTTTTTCCTCCCGCTCACCCATTTAGACCTGCAATCCATCCATCTGCCTGTTCATCCACCCATCTAGATGGCTCTTTCCCCTTTGCCTCTGTACCTGGATTCAACACTATAGTTCAGTTTGACCCTGTAACAGTAGATGAAGAGACCCCCCCATCTCATACCAACAGGCATTCTATTTTTCTATAAGCTTCTCAGTTTTGTCCTTCTAGGCTTATCTAAAACTCCTCAAACCTCCTTGCCTCTTAAATCCATCATTGCTATTCTGTATCCTACATATATGTCTATATATCTATAGATATGGATATACTTACTGTGTGATGGGCAGTGAGTGATCTGTGAGTGATTATTGTTGAAATACATGTGTTCATGCCTGCCTTGGCCAAGACTGTCAAGGAAAGTAGGAATATTTGTCAAGTTGCTTCCAATGAAAGCTTCATACCTTATGAATTTACTTGTATTTAATTCTGACATTATAGAAAATCATATAAATGTTTGTGTATTTTTCTGACATTGCATGTCAATGACAATGTAGTTTAATGCCATTATGTACAAGCACATTGTTGTCTAAACATGACCACTATCTATTTCTCGAATTCTTTTCTCTTACAAAATTGAATACTATAACCGTTACTCATTTGGCTAGAGGGTCTCTATTGTAGGTCCTAGGTTTCATAGATATGATAATTTATGAACATTCTTAGAAGGGATGTGAGGGTGCTTTTGTTGCGGTTAGAAACAAAATGGCAGGTCAGGACAAAGAAAATTATGCTTTCTAAATAGAAGTTAGGAAAGCAGGCAGGCTCAGCAGTGGGAATCTGTGTGTTGCTGTGAGGGAGGAGCTTTGTGGCTATATAAATACATATATTATTGTACTAGCTGTTTGTCTTATTGGTGTGGTAACACACCCTACAAAAGCAACTGAAGGAAGCAAAATTTTACTCTGGCTCTCACCACTTGAGGGTAGAGTCCACCTACCCTGGCAGGGAACTCCTAGTGGGTTGATAAGGCACTAGGTGACATTGTATTCACAGTCAGGAAGCAGGGATACCTGCTTGTGCACAGCTCAAACACTCCTTTCTGCTTAGTCTAGGACCTCAGCTCATGCAATGGTGCCTTCCAGAAGCAGCACAAGACCCAGAACTACCGATAGATAATCCCTAATAGAATGTTCAAAAATGAACCAAAAAAAAAAATAATCCTTCACAAGAATGTCCAGAGTTAACCCAATATAGATGATCTGCATAAGCATGCTCAGGTGGTTCTCGAGTCTGCCAAATTGACGACATTAACCATCTCAATCATTAACATCACATTTTAGCCTTCAGGTTGGTCTTTTTTAGGTTGTAAAGCAGGTCTTCACCCTTAATACAAGAGGCCCTGGCCTTTTCGTTACCACTGAATTGCATTCTAGCTGTGTCTTAAAGAATGTCTTTTTGAAAATGAAATTGATTGCTCAGTGGTTTAGAACACTGGCTGCTGCTCTTCCAGAGGACCTGGGTTTGATTCCCAGTACCCACATGGTGGCTCACTACCATCTGTAATTCCAGTTCTAAGTGATCCAAAACCCTTTCTGGCCTCTGTGGGCAGACATACATACAATCAAAACACTCATACAAATAAAAATAAAATAATACAATAAAATATTTTTTGAAAAGGAAATGAAAGTTTAAGGTGGTTCGTGAGACTTACTGCTCAGGTCTCTGGACAAGCCAAGTGCTGAAGGTTCAGTTTCATTTAATGCTTCGGTATTAGGCTGTCTCATGAGCTGCTTTTACCCTCTTGTTTGAGATAACATTCAGAAAAGGAACAATATCTCTATGTGTTTAAATATATCTTTATAGCAATGTATTTTTGTCATTGTTTCCTGGCTGTGCAAACATTTGTGCTTCTTAGCCATTAAAATATAAGCCAAATCTGGGATGAGAGATTCCTTTTTCTTCCCATGCCACCTTAACTTTCTTTCATTTCTCACCTGTACAGATTCTGTCTTCTGTCTCTATGAATTTGCCACTCTAGAAACTTCATATGCTATAAGTAGAGTTAAAATGGGGAGGGGAGATGATCACTGGGTGAGTAGGCTTCCTAGATTTAGGTGAGTTAAGATGCCAGAAGCCCCCTGGTCACAAAAAACTTCCACCAAGTCACTGGACATTTGAAGAATGAATTTCATGGACAACAGGAGGGTGAGTTTAAAAAGGAGTGTTATTATAGAATTGTTGGTGGAGGGGGTAGAGAGAAAGAAGGAAGGCAGAGTGGCTGGGTAGCTGGAATGGCTCTCTGCAAATGGGGTACTACTAAATTGCTTTTCTAGTGTTTTTTTCTAGGTCCATCCAGTTGGTGCATTTAAGAGTTATCCAGGTACCTCTCTGTTTCAGTCACAGCCTAACATATGGCTTCCAACCAATAAATTCATCCAGGAAGGGTAAAAACAGAAGACCTCAAGAATTCAGAGCAGGAACCAGAGGCCCTTTCTGGCCTTCCTGGCTTCAAGTCAGGTCAGAACCAAGGGCATTCTCAGTTTCTGGCCAGGACGAGATTTTTTTGAGGTTTATGTCCTTAATTGCTCCAGCAGGTTCTATCTCCTGATCTCACCAGAACTACAAAACTTGTTATTTTGTGAGAGGTCTAGTTTATTTATCATAATACAGTGGTTTGTTGACATTGTAGCATTGCCAGAATTAAATTTTAAGGCTGACTAATATTTCAGTATATATACAGGCCACATTTTGTTAACACTCCCATCTGTCAATGGACAATTGCATTTCTTCCACATGCTGCTATTTGAATAATACTGGTGAGAAAAAAGGTTTACAAATATCCATTTGATTTATTGCCTTCAATTCTTCTTAGTATATACCCAGGGGTGATATGGCTAAATCAAATGATAATTATATGTTTATACTTTTGAAAGCTAACCATGTTTCTTTCCATTTTATATTCCCTCCAAAAGTACCCCCATCCTCCAATTTCTGCACATCATTGCTAAAACTTGTTATTTTGTGTTTATTTTGATGGTTGACTTCTAATGGGTGTAAAACACTGACTCACTGTGGCACTTCGGAGCCAACCCAGGGTCTTATACACGCAAGCAAGGTACTATTGAGCTCTTTCTCAAGATTTGTGTTGTGACTTTGGTGGGCATTTCTTTAACGACTAGTTGTGTATAATCACACCATCCCTTTCTGTGCTTCTTGCTATTTGCATATCATCTTTGGAGAAATATCTAGTCATCTTTCCTCTTTTTCATTTCAGCTTGTGTCCTACTCCAATTTCATATGTTAAAGCCCCAAACTCATGTGATGATGATTTATTTGGAGGTGAACCCTTTGAGAGCTTATGAGGCCATGAAGGTCAACCCCTCAGGAGTGGATTAGTTTTTATAAGAAGAGACACAAGGGCTGTCAAGAAGGATCAGCAGGAGCAAGGAACCTACTGCTAAGCCTGATAGCCTGAGTCTGAAGCCTGGGATACAATGAGTGGAAGGAGAGAGTTGATTCCTCCAGGTTGCCCTTTGTATCGATCAGAGCACTGACTACACACACACACACGCACACACACACACACACACACACACACGCGCACACACACACACCACAATATCATAAGCTCTATGATAGTGCTCACTCTCTTACTATTTACTATATAGAACACATATGGTAGACAACAAATAAATGTAAAACTGGAAATGAAATGCTACTCAAAGCAGAATTATATTGTGCTGAGAACTAGCAGCACCATCTTTAACTGGCTGGAGATGCCAGAGAAGGCTTTTCTGAAGAGGTAACATTAGAACTTCTGAAAGTAGGGCAGGTCAGGAGAAACTCACATGGCAAAAGTGGGATAAAAGCATATTTCAAGCAAAAAGTGAAACTGTGCAAAGGGCCTTAGAAAGGCACAAAGGGAAAGTCGGAGCTTCAATAAGGTGAGAGCAAGTGCAGTGCAGTCAGTGGGAGCACAGGGAGAGGAGTTAGAGAAAGGGCTATGCTGTCTGGAACAGAATCTTCAGTGCTGTCTCTGTCCCAAAATAATGGAAGCCACTGAGTATTTTAAACACTGGACTGTAGAGGGCTAATATAACATCTGAGCTATACTTCACAAGAGTCTGTTGGTTTCTTATGGTAAACCAATCTGAAAGGCCATATGTGTTTATGTAAGTCCACAATGGAGGTGGTCAAGTAACCCAAGGAAGCGGAATTTGTTATAGAGGTAGAGACTAATATGTCTCTGGAGTATAAGGATTGAAGAATTGCATTAAAGAGACATATTAGGAATAAAAGTGACAGTATTTGTCACTACTGGGTTTGGAGACATTTGTACATTGGAGAGGCACGAATATCCTTCCCGGGTTTGGCGTGCAAAGGCAGCTGGCTGGCCCCACTGCTCTAACACTGAGTGAAGAAAAGTCTGGAAAGGAGACTTTTAGTGTATTGAACTCAAGATAGCTTTTGAGAAGTTCAAGTAAAGATGATGAGTCCCGACCTCAAAATGAGGAACTGGAGACATGACCATGTGGGGTGTTTGCTAAGCTTGGAGGACACAAGTGAACAGAATGGGTCTAGACTTGACAATTGCAGAGTCTCAGAGCCTTTAGTGTGACTAGTTTTGAAGTGAACTGTCTCCAGTGCTGGGATTTAGAGAACACAGATATTAAAAAAATCCAATTTTATAAAATTTCTTTTTAAAAAAGAAATTTTTTACTTTGATTCACAACTTTAAATCTCACCTCCTAACAGAAACAACCTATCAATAGGCAGCTTATGTGTTTATCCAATTAGAATATTAGCTCACCAGAGATCATAGAGTATCTTCCTATGAAAAGGGGATTAGGAATGAAGCACTTGCATAGCATGGACAAGATCTTGGGTTCAGTCTTCAGCTGCATAAAAATTGGGGATGGCCCTGCACATCTGTATTCCTAGCACTCAGAGGCGGGGGCAAGCAGGAGGGTCAGGAGTTCAAGGTCATACTCAACTACATGATGAGTTTGAGGCTGGCATGAAATGAAAAGAAAGGATGGGGAATCTTCAAGTAGAGATATAGACCTTTTGAGGGTCAAACTTCTTGGGCCTACAAGATGTCTGAACTGCTGTAAATAAAAAGCATTATTACAGATGTAACTTGAATAATAAATAAACATATATGTTTATTTATTATATATAACATTATATATATTATATATAACATTACATATAAAGCATTATTAGAGTTGTAACTTGAAGTAATAAATAAACACACATATATATATAATATATATAAAACATTACATATAAAGCATTATTAGGTGATGGATATTGGCTTTAGGAGAGGAGAGTCCAGAGACTTTTTTGTCATTTGAAAGTTAACATGATATAACTGTATCAATTTATCAGAATGACATACAAGATTACATTCACAAAATAATACAAGACTCACTACACTTTCTAAAACATTACCAAGGTTAACTTCTTAGCTGCACTCTTAGATTAGCCAATTAACAGACTGCTCCCTCTCACCCTAGGAGAATCCTGAATTTCAAATCCAGATAACATGGAAAATTATATACAGTAACAAAGAACATTATGTAGAAATGACTAGAATTGCATTTACTTACAGACTGAGCAGGCTCAAAGTTAGAGTCAGGATCTGAACTTCATTGCTGGGATTACATGCAGTTGGAATGCCAGCAAATGCCAGTTATTATTGACAATAGGGTAGGAGATGCTACTATGTGCAAAGATCACGGGAAACCCCATCTGTATGCTGGGCCTCTGAAGAATGCTGCTTTTGTTTCTCTTCATTGTGGAAGTTGCTCCTGCCTGCAATGGCATATCTGCACTCTATAATCATTGTGATTAGGCTATGTGAACTTACATGCTGAAAAATGGCTAAATATGACAACAGTATTGCTTTAAATGACACTCTTCATTGAGGGCTTTCTATCATTAACTAATTGAATCACAGTTTGTAAAGAACCAGCCCCCCCTCCCACACACTTCATTTTCAATGAGAATTACTGTGTAGAGCTGTGTCTTAGAGTCACCTCAACTGGAAGGAGAAAGAGAAGTGGGGGGGGGGCAGAAACATCTCGCATTTGCAAGCACTGGAGAAATCCAGGAAAGGGGCTCTAACACACACACACACACACACACACACACACACACACACACACACACA
>CAJQZJ010004760.1:1647821-1682648 GCA_907164525.1 Lophiomys imhausi | reverse complement strand
ACACACACACACACACACACACACACACACACACACACACACACACACACACACACGAGTCTAACCCATCATGTTGGAAGGCCTGCATCTCCCTGCCAGAGGAGGAAAGCTAAGGTTCACACAGTCTCACAAAACTGATTTTCATTCACATTGATAGTGTCTTATTCTTGATACAAAGTAGGTTGTTTACAAAACGAAATTTTGTTCCTACATTAATATCTCATTGTGTTTCTTTCTATGGAACTCTGTTGAGAGGTGAATCATTTTACTAGACTGTTTGGATGCACTGCGTGACAGTTGTCTCTGTATATTGAATTGTTGATTGCTCTACCGGCAGAGAGCTGAGCACTGGCCAGACTTTGGTAGTGTTATTCATAAGGCTCATCACTGGCAACATATTTTGTAAACATACACCTTCCTCACCTGTTGATTGGCTCAATAAAGATCTGACGACCAATAGTTGGGCAGGAAAAGGAAGGTGGGACTCCTGGGCTAAGAGAGGATCTCTGGGGAAAGAATGAGGTGGAGGAAGATTCTCCAGCAGGACACTGAGGTAGATGGTTGTGAACAGGTGCAGAGAGATAAAGACATGGCCAACATGGTAGAGCGTAGGCCAAGACTAGTCCAGTTAATTTATGAGATAGCTGATAGTCTGCCCAGGTAAAGGCCTAAGCTTTTGTAAATATTAATAAGTCTTGGTGCCTTTATTTCAACCCCTGATGGGTCCAAGAAATCCTGCTATACTAGACAATCCCTCAACTTGGAGTTCATAATTTAATGATGCTTTCTATGTGTACCATCCTTACTGACAATTTAAGAACATCTTCATCTCAGAAAACAAAAACAGAACAAAAAAACAAAAAACAAAAATCCCACCTCTTTGCAAGGGCCACTCAATTTCTCCAATGACCCCTGAATCCAATCAACAATTAACACTCTGTCTCTTGTAATCACATAATACATGGTGATTTGTGTGTTCATGAGTGTATCTTTTTGTAGGCCAGAGGTCATTGTTCTCCAGTAACATTCCATCTTTTTTTTTTTTTTTTTTGATAGGGCCTCTCTCTCACTGAGTTTGGAGTTACTGATTTGCCTAGGTTGACTGGCTAACAAGCACCAAGGATCTACATCTCTACCTCCTCCTTGCTGTGGTTACAAGTGCTTTACAGGGTGCCTGACTTTCACATGGCTGTTGGGGGATTTTAACTCAGATACTCAGGCTTGCATGACAAGTACTTTACCTACTGAGCCATCGCCCCAGTCAAATATATAGAATTTTATAGCTGGATTCTTTACTTAGTATGATGTTTCCACTTAGTATGCATTAGCCCCTCATCCACCTTTTTTGAGACAAGTCACTGTGTAGTGCCAGCATTCCTGGAACTTACAATATAGACTAGGCTTGTCTGGAACTCAGAGAGGTCTGCCTGGTTCTGCCTTGTGAGTTCTGGTGTTAAAGATATGCAGGACTGGAACCTCATTAACTGTTAAAAACTTTATGATACTTTGTTGTGTAGATATAATTTATTCTTTTTACCCACACATTGTTTATAGATTTATAAATTAATGAACATTTGCTTTTTCTCCCCTTTGGGGTCTCATGAATAGTTCTACTATGACCACTTGTATGTAGGTTTCATGACTACATACACTTTCATTTTGATGAAACGTATCTAGAAGTAGAAGTTTGGGGGATGTATTATACTGATTCAAGTAATAATACTTGATTACGTATCTGAGGCTGTTACTACTGTTTTTCAAAATGGCTGCAACATTTTACATTTCTGTGAATAGTGCAAGAGATTTGCAAGCCTTCTGCAGCCCAGTCAGTCTTTGTTCTCTGACTCAGTAGCATCTCCCAGAGCCACAATGCTGTGTGACCATCACCTACCTGGCTCCTAAGCCTTCCCTCATCCAGGAGAAGACCCTGAGCTCACTCCCTATGCTCCCTACCCACCCACCCCTAGAGCCAGCAATTTGTTTTCCAGATCTCAGACTTTGCCTTTTCTAGATATTCAAAACCATCATGGACTGAGATGAGTTTGTCTATGACCCCCAATTTCATATGTTAATCTAATCCCTAATAGCTCTGTCTTTAGACATAGAGGTACAGAGGAGTTAATTAGAGTACAATGAGGTCACGAAGGTGAAGCGAACTCCAATGTCCAGACAATAAGAGGAGTCCCTAGAGGTCTCTCTCGGTGGACAAGCACTGAGGAAAGGTCAGGAAGATCCACTCACCTGAAACTGAATTTCCAGTGCCTTCTTTGGTACTTGTCAGCTTCCAGAACTGGAAGACTTTTCTTTGTTTAAGCCACCCAGTGTGTGGGATATCAGCCTGAGCAGACTCATATACTGATGAGTGAAAGTGAAACGGTCAGGCTGTCCTGACTTTCTTGTCAGAAAAACACAGCATTGTAAAGATTCCATCCCTGCTATATGTTAAGCTCCCCTGCCAGGCCTCCCCACCAAGCCACCCTGTCAGACATATAGGCCTCTAAGGCAAGTCAGGCCTGCCAGTCTGCCATTGGGCTGCCAGCTGCTCTGCCAGCCCAATATTACAGTTTATACTTATTAATAAATACAATTTATAACTAAGTTGCAGTTTCAGGTGGCACTCAATGTGGGATTTGAACCCATGACCCTGAGATTAAGAGTTTCATGCTCTACCAACTGTGCTAGCTGGGCCTTCTCAGGCTGTAAGCATGGATTCTAATTGCCCCACATTGGGTGCCATTTTTAGAAAAAGGCTAATTAAATTATGTAGATTATATTTACTTGGTTGGTGGTGTTAATCCTTAATGTGCAATTATAAATAGGCACACAGACACCTGATGGATTTTTAACAAACTTTAACCTAGATTGTGCAATCTTGACCCTTCTAAGCTATCCCTTAGTCCTATTCCCCAAATATGACTCCAATATATATATATACATATGCATATACATCCCCTTGGATTGTTATTCTCCATGCTATGCTGATGTTCCAGGCCATGTGGCAGAATCTTCTTCCATCTCTAACCCATGGAGTGTGTCCTCCCTCTTGCTCCTCTGACTTCTTCTCTTCTCTTTTCTACTAGAGGCTTCTTCTCTTTCCCAAGATCCTCTCTGCTTCAGAAGCTCACACACTTTAGTCCCGCCTACCTCTGTCTTTGCCCAATCTCAGTCCTTAGCATTTGTTCAACCAGTAAGAGACAATGATTAGCAAGCAAGGTTACACAGCATTACTTGATGTACAACAAGTAGGCTTCTGGGAGCAGGTTAATTAACATTTAGAATGCATAACATCACCCCATTTGTACCAGGGTTTTCTCTATTGTAGCTTTGATATCTGTAAATAACTGATAAAATTTAAGTCATAAACTAGGAATAGTAATAAATTAACAAAAATTATAATAGATTGATTGCAATGATATATTCTAGGAAGTTATGTGGATGTAGTCTCTCTTACAATACTTCCTAAATGTATTCACACATACACACACAATTCTGTTTTTGAGACAGGATTTCTCTGTGTAGCCTTGGTTGACCTGGAACTCACCCTATAGACCAGGCTGGCCTTGAACTCAAAGATTCTCCTGTCTCTGCCTCCTGAGTACTGGATTAAAGGTGTGCACCACCAGTACCCAGCACATATTCGCCCTTCTTATGATGATGTGAATGGTACAGTGCACACATGTATGATGATATGACATATAGTGAATGACACAGACCTTGTGACAATATGTTATGCTATTACACAAGGGTTACTTGACCACAAACATTTGATACCACAACAGTTCACCTGATGACCAGGGAAGCTACTAAGTACTGAGTGGGAAGGCAGCCTGCATGGTGCAGAACTGGTAGACAAAGGGGTGCCCAGCATCTTGGGTGGGATGGAGCAGGATAGTACGATATTTCATTGTGTTTCTCATAACAACATGAAACTTAGGATGTATGAATTATTTTAAAATGTAAGACATAAAAACACAGACAAAGAGGGCTTGTGTACATTCAGGAGTAGAACTGCTATGCTGTTTGGTAATTCTATGTTTACATTTTTGATTATTTTCCATACTCACCCACCACGTTCTATTTCCAAAATGAACATCTGAAGTTTCCAGTTTCTCCAAATGCTCACCAGCAAAACTATGTCTCCCTTTTTCTGATGCAGCCATAATATAATTCCATCTTATTGACTCATGTTAGGGATCTTCCCATGCATTTGTTGGTCATTTATGCATATATCTGGAGAAAGGTCTATTCTGATCATTAGCCTGCTTTTCAGCTGAATTGTTGTTTTAAGACTTTTAAAAATAAATGCAAGACAATATATCTTTATGTAATATATTATTTGCAAATATTTTCTCATGTTCTGTGAACTCTTCATTTTCATGGAAATATTCTCATAAAATCAATTACTTTAAAAGAAAACAATTCTTAGCCCCAAAACATAAATATTTATTGCTAATATTTTCACTAAGAATTTCATAGTGAACTATGAACTGAAGTTAATGTATTTTGTTCTTTGGCACTTTCTGGACAGTTATCCAGACAGTGTAATGAATGACTACACATCCCTTCCTTCCTTCCTTCCTTTGTGAATACTTCATCATCCCATTTGTTGAAAAAAAAAAAACTACTCTTTTCCAAAGAGTTGTATAGATGCACTGGTTCAGACATCCAGTTAATTATGGTAGTATTTATTTCTGATTTCTATAATTAAGAAGCATATGCAATAACTGTACAATGGATGCAAGACTCAAATACATGTGGCTCTGCTCTTAGAGATGTAATCATCTTTTGTTCCAATCTTTCCACTTTAAAATGTTATAAAATATTCATCAGGTTTCTATTTTTCTATTGGCAGGATAAGCTAGAATTTTTGATGCCTTTAAAAATTAAATAGTGTGTGAATTCATGGAATGAAGTTATGGTGCTTGATTTGGATAATTCATAAGTGGAGAATGAAACCTTAGGCTTCAACCATTTTTTTTCTTTTTAGTGATCAGTATTATTAATAAAGTGTGACCTTTATTCTTAAATAACATAGGCTGGAATTTGGGTAACTTTTGAAAAACACACAGAACATAGGCTTGCCAGAGACCCAATGAATAAAACTTCTACACATGGAAAAGAGGCCCAAACCCCTTTATTGTTTGGTCTTTTTATATGTTGTTTTCATAAATAAATTAGGATTTCAAGTAATTGTTGGAGGTTGAAGAAGGATATTCTCCTGAAGCCAGTAATGTTGTCCATATGAAGAGATGAGAAAAGAATGAATTGCTTTTGTTTCAGTGAAAATGGTGCCTGACTATGGTTGCACAAATAAATGGCTGTAAGATTATGTGGAGCCTTGGTTTTTGAAGTCCTTGAAACTTTAGGGCCCAGAATCGCCAACACCGCGGAAGCTATCTTTTGCCTATTTGAGATTTCCATCTAGATTTAGCAGAAGAACCCCAGCCATCTCATGAACAAGACATTTTTTAGAGCCACAGTATCCCTGAGCTGTCTGTGTGGAATTCGCACCCTCCTAGGTCAGGTTAACTTCTATGACAGTCAAGCTCTGGCCATGCCTGCTCCCTTGGCTAGGCACAAAGGGCAGCCCTTTTGCCAAACTCAGGAAGAGGCAGGCAAAGTTCCGTGGATGATGAGCCTGTCTCTGATCAGCTTTCAGACATGCTGAGAGAAGTTGCATTGGTTGGTTTCACTGACCTCAGTAATGTCCAGCCTTCCTTTCTTTCCACACCAGCAGACCCTGGAAACAAGCCTTTTCTGCAGTCAGGCACACTCAAGGCTACGGCCACAACAGTGAATTGGAAGAATTTGTTATATGAGTGTGTGGTTTTTAAACACCAGAATTAAGAAATTGAAGGTTGATTCTTTGAGGGAAGATGGTCAGATCAATACTTAGGTTAAAAGTGAAAGTCTATATAAATTTCTTTGGTATGAATGAAGTAAATAATATTTAATGCTTTTGGCTGATTATAAAAGCCTTTCAGGATGAACATTCTTAATTCAAAAATCAGAAACCCTAAATTCTCTAAAATCTGAAAATTTTGGAGTACAGATATTGTTGAAAGCTACACTCCTTAAACTTCTTTTCATGTATACAATGTTATCAAAAGGGCTAGAGAGTTGGTTCAGTGGTTAGAAGCATTTGCTGCTCTTTCAGAGCACCTGAGCTCTGATCCTAGCACCCATAGCAGGCAGCTCAACATTGCCAGTTCCAGGAGATGTAATGTCTTCTGCCCTTCTTTGAAACCTGTTCATACATCACAAATCTCTCTCTCTCTCTCTCTCTCTCTCTCTCTCTCTCTCTCTCTCTCTCCTAAGAAATTGTATAAAATTATGTTTACACTATGCCCAGAAAGTACATATGAAACAAACTTTCTCACTAGACTTGGGTCTCCATGCCAAAAGTACCTCATTATGTGTAGATAAATGTTCTAAAATCAAATAAACAAACATAAAACTAAAATACAAAACATGTTTGCTTCCAACCATTTGAAGAAGGAAAAAAAATCTTGTCTTGTTTGGTTGTTTTTTTTTTTCTTTTCTTCAAGACAGGGTTTCTCTGTGTAGCCCTGGCAGTCTTGGACTCACTCTGCAGACCAGGTTTGTCTTGAACTCACAGAGATCCACCTGCCTCTATCTCCCGAGTATTGGGATTAAAGGCATATGCCACCACATCTGGTGGAAAACCTTGTCTTAACCCATGTACAATCAACAATAACAACAACATTTGAAAAGTAAAATGTTTATATTGGTCATAAGTGCAACATACAGACATTTGTCTAGTTATTCCTCCCAGATGGGGTAAGTCAACACCTTTTGTTGTCATTTTCTTCACAGTATTATCACCTTTACTCACTGCATACTGAGTCACTCATCTAAGACTGACTTCTAGAAATACCACTGGCCAGTTATTTCCATTATTTCTGTATACAATCATGTGCATTTTGTTCTAATCCACAAGTATGTCTTTTGTGCTTGGGTTGACTGCTCAGTTCTGAAGGAGTGTCTGGTCCATTTGGCATATTATTCATGGTTTCCTTTGGCCTAGGTAGAGGAAGGTTGGAAGATCTGGCAGGAACTGTTGGAAGACCAAATAGAAAATATTTAGAAACTAGGAGCAACCTTCCAATCTCTTTCTTGTTCCCAAGTAAATTGTTCTCATTGAATTTCTCATTGTATCTGCCACATTTCCTCTGAATCCTTTTCCTTTTGACAATATGGTTTTCTCTGGTAGGAATTCTTTCTTCCTACCTTTTAGGCTTAGTACATTTTTTTTATTTATCCAAAATCCAACTTGTTTCACTTTTAAATCTAACACACACACCACTGTTCCAATGGGGAGAAGTCCTTAATCTTACTATTTGGTATGACTTTGGATAGGTACTTCTCTGATTTTTAAATTTCCTCTTTTGAAAAAAAGTTGCTCTCTAAAATGGAAATCATTTTATAAATTTAATTTTGACATTGCTCTTACTGTTGGTTATAATTTCGTTGAGACTGACTACAGTGCATGTTAGAAACATCAACTTGGAAAGCATTCAAATAGACTCTTCCCTCGCAGCTTCTTTTTTCTCTGTGTCTTGTTTCTTTCCCGTCTCCTTCTGTGTCTTGATTGTTTATAGGTCTGGTATCCCGGTCGCTGCAGAACTTTGCAGTTTTATTTTTCAGCTTGAGTCATTTAATAATCAGGGGGGAGAGTTGGAAGAGTAAGTGCATAAAACAAAACTCGAGCTCTAGAAGCTAAACATTCAGATTGGCAGAGGCTCAACAAATCCCTTTTAGGGAGGGAGGGAGGGAGAGAATCAGAGCCTTGGGCTGCGGCCAAGAACTAAGCACCCGCTTCAGAGCCCGCGTCTGGAAGCCGGAACTCTGTACCAAGGGGCGGCGGGGCGCATCCGGAACTTCTGCAGGGAGCGGGGTTGAATCAGGACTACAACTCCCGACATGCACATATGCGGATCTACCTCTTCTTGACACCTTTATTCACTCGGCGTCTTCGGACCGAGATTGTGGTCTAGTGTAGGGGATGGGCAGTAGTAACAGAGAGAGACTGCCAGCTTATGTGGTTATGGAAGCATTGAGAGCATTTCACCGAATGCTCTTTACTCAGGGGATGTCTACCTTAGACGTCGTGGAACCTCTGTTCCTATCGGCGGAATTTCCGGGGGACATTGACTATGGACGGACCTGTGGCGCGACAGTTTAATTCCCCGGCGGCGGCGGTGGCGGCTGCAGATTGTGGCGAGGAGATGGTTCTCACGGCGCTCATCAGGAAGCTTGGTAACTGTGTTGCCCCGGGTCGGAGGAGCTCTCGGGTCTTGTTGTGGTGCGGGGTTCCGGTGGCCGGGTCGCGCGGCCACAGCTCCTGGTCCCAGCTTGCCCAGAGCTGCCCCCAGACTTTGCTCGCACCGTGTGGTCCTCGACCAAAGCCAGCGCCCCTGCGGTCTAGTTTCACCCCTATTTGTCTCCAGAAAATAACCACGCCCATTTAGACTCCGTTCTGGGTGGGTCGTCCCTTCGGAATTGGAAGGTAAATTACTTTGTGCCAACTTCTCTTGACAGGCCACCATCTGGCAGAGATCAGGGAACGCGCCCTCAAAAGTATCCTGTGCAAGATCGAGCACAACTTGATCTGTTACTCTGACCTGATTCAGGAAAGGTTGCTTTTTCTCCATTTGCTAGAATGGTTCAATTTCCCATCCGTCCCAATGAAAGAGGAGGTTCTGAGCTTGTTAAGCAGATTGGTTAAGGTAACGTCATTTTGAAATAAAGCAACAATGGTTTGAATTAACTGTAGCGTCTACTCAAAGGCATACTTGGGATTAATTTTTTTTTTCTGAAAACACCCAAAGGTGTTGCATTTTAACTCATTTGGGTAGATATTGCTCGTTATTTTTGTAATAGTCTATTCACATTATACTGTACCCTGAAGTGGAACTGCTTAGTTCTGGTATTTTGTGATTATTTACCGCCCCCCCCCCTTTTAAAAAATAATTTTCCTGATAGTTTATGTTTAATTTAGAAGTTTCAGTATTAAAATGAGTACATTTAAATACGTTTAATTAACAGTGATTATAATGCCATTTCATGAAAATAAATGGTTTGTGTTCCTGAACCTACCTTAAAAGTAATTTAGTTCTCAGGACCAATCTCAAATGACAGTTAAGTTCAGTCTCTCAAACATTTAAATCACTGTCCTCATGGGGGAATTCTAATGATTTTGTCATCTTGATTAACAGTAAGGTTAGGATAAACTGTCAGTAGAGAAAAGTGAAAGGAAGTAGAAGGAATCCTATGATACAGGGGCCAGCCAGTGTGTGTGTGTGTGTGTGTGTGTGTGAGAGAGAGAGAGACAAAGTACAATGATGCTTATGTATGAAAGTATCATAATGAGACCTACTTTCTAAGATGACTCTATTAACAATACAACATTTAAAAATAAAAGAGGGCTTGGTAGTGTGTATTTTTAGTGTGCAGAGTCCCAACTTCTTTCTCTTAAGCATCTTTTACTCCAAGTTTGTCCATTTTACTCTATGTTTGACTCATGGAAGTTGATTACTCTAGAGCACAGCAATGTAGACTTTACTTTTCAAAGCATGTAATATTTGATATAACAAAATAACTATGTTTTGATTGTGGTAAAATGAAGTTTAGAGGTTTCCATTTGCTTGGCTATTCTCAAGACCTTTTCTTTCGCTGTAGTATCCTCCAGCTGCCCAACACTTGATCGACCTTGGAGCAGTAGAGTTCTTATCTAAGCTCCGACCAAATGTGGACCCAGCAATACAGGCGGAGATTGATGGGGTTCTCGATGGACTTTTTCTTCTTCCTTCAGAAGTTCCTGTACTGTGTTCTGCCACTTATCACACTGATCAAATTGGTAACTGTTCTTCTGTATTGTATTTTCTTTAAGATCTTTGTTACATTTGTGTGTGTGAGTGTTTATGTGTGTATATGGGTGTACGTATGTGGATACACATCTGCCATAACATGTCTGTGGAGGACAGAGGACAACTCGTGGGAGTCAGTTCTCACTTCCACCGATGTGGGTCCTGGAGATTAAATTCAGACTGTCAGGCTTGGTGGCTAGTGTCTTTACAAGCCGAGCTGTCCTGCCAGCCCATGACTCCTTCCCCCACCCCACATCCTTTTATGAGCATGATCAGTGAGAATGAAAGCAGCTGGGAACTGTGGAGCGAGCAGTGAAAAGAAGGGAAACAGATTAAGAGACACAGGTGGACAGTCATCATTTGATGGTTTTAGCAGACTCACCATATACCATGGATATTTTCCTTCTAATTAGTAACTGTATTTACCTTACAGTGAAAGAAAGAAAAAGGCACCTTAGTTGGAATTGTCTGTACAGTTTTTGTTCCCTCTTTTTGGAAAATACAGTATTCATAGAACAACTAGATTGCTTTTTTGTTTTAATAATCATTGAAAGATTGAGCGAAAATAATATAATTTAAAAGGAGTAATTTTCATTTTAGCAGGTGAATTGATAACACAGTAATTAATGTATTTCCTTTTCAGAATTGTCACAACAACCTGAAGCTTTAACAGGATATTTTCCCCAAGACAAAAGTAATTTTCAGCAGATGGAAGTACCACCTGGACCAGCAGGTGTGTATAAATAGGGAAGCCTTTGGTAATTAAAAAGATCAAAGAACTCTTCTTCCTTGCTCTGAAGATACATTGGGTTCAGGCTGAGAAGTTTTTAGCACAAAGCTAGATGTTTCATTTGCTTTGAATTAGCGCAGGATTTGAGTCTGTGTGATCAGGTTTTATGGCCCACTACGTTTGTGCCAGTTTTGCTAGAACTCAGTGCTTATGAAACACAAAGTCTCATCAGGAATTGTGCGTGTTTAGTACATGGGTGGTCTCATTCACTCCCCACCTGTGAAAAGGTACCCTCTGTCCAGTTATTCCACTTAGAGACTCAGGGTTATCCGAGTTTCCTTTTCATCACTGTTAGATTAAGATGTTCTGATCTTAGAGTTCTCCTCCAGGAGTCTCACCTCCAGGTCTCTGTGTGTGGTTGTCCTATATATGTTTTCTGCTCTTGTACCTGGTTGTAGGAACTCTTTGTAGTGACTTACATTAGTTTGTTCTCTGTCGCTGTGACCAATACCATGGCCAAAAGCAAGTTGGGAGGAAAGGGTTTATTTATTTCATCTTATAGCTTATAGTCTATCATGAAGAAAGTCAGGGTAGGAGCACAGGAACTGAAGCAAAGACCATGGGGGGAATGCTTGTTATTAGCCTGTTTTCCAGGACTTTCTCAGTCCACTTTCTTATACCACTAGAAACCACCTCCTAGGACCACCTCCCAGGACCCGGGCCCTCCCACATTAGTGGTTAATCAGTAAAATGCCCTTCAGACTTGTCTACAGACAGTTTGATGGAGATAGTTTCTCAGCTGATGTTCTACCCCCCAGATAACTAGCTTGTTTCACGTTGACCAGGACTAAGCAATCATGACTGTGGCTGCACTGTGTCTGATTCTGCTCTTAGTGACTCCTCTGCAGTAGAGAACTTCCTGACGGACTTTCCCTTTCCATTTCTTCCTAGCAGATCATCTACACATTTACTGCCGGTCTCCTTCCTAGGGTAACAAGCCCTGACCACTTCTCAGTATTTGAAACAATGCTAAAAATGTATCAGGCATCCAGTGTGGAATCCCTGAAGGAGTGAATAAATATTTTCCAAGCCACAGTGAGATTAGTATTATTAGTGCCCCTGTTTTACCAACTAAGACACTGAGAGAAGATGAAAAATTTGCCCTAGGTGACAGGGAATGGTTAAATATTGCATATGTGAACATTTTAGTACATGTTATAGCTGAGGTGAAAGGGTGTGCTGAAGGGAATATCTGCTGATATCAGGGATTAAAACTTAATTTGGAAATCTTCCGATTTTTAAAAAGCTTTCATGGCAACTTAAAGACTGAATAACAACATAAGGGAACAGGAAGCATCTAGCTACCTTCTCTTCTTTTGTTTTTTTCAAGGCAAAGTTTCTCTGTGTATCCCTGACTGGCCTGGACTCACTCTGTAGACCAGACTAGCCTTAAATTCACAGAGATCTGCCTGCTTCTGCCTTCTGAATGCTGGGATTAAAGGCATGTGCTCCCACGCCCGATTAAAGCTGCTTTAAATGCTTTATTTCCTTTGTTTGGAAAAGTAAGGAATTAATTTAACGCCAATCTCTGCAGGTAGTAGTGCCACGTTCTTTTCGGACCATTTGACAGATAGTATTTGCCCATTGTCATGTTTGATTTTGACATCTTACTTTTTGCTGTCACTTTAACAGGGAACCCGACTGTGAAGTGGCTGAAGTTTTCTGTATTTCCTTGGCTACCCCTGACCACAACAGACAGACATGTGCTCTCCTCCAATGAAAGGTATAATCCTGATGTATTACAGGTTTTTTTGGTTCTTTGTAGCCATGAAATCTGATAGTTATCACTATATGTTTTTGTATGGAAAAGATAACAAGGGTTTTAAAAAGTAGTACAGATTTCAGTATTTCAAAAAAGCAAGCCAGAAAGTTGTATGTCTGTATCTTTGAGCAAACTACATGCTCCCCCCTGCTCCTGTTTTTGCAGATAAGGTATCCTGTTTCCCAGGCTGGCCTCAAACTTACTATGTGTAGCCAAAGATGACTCCTGCTGCTTCACCCCCCCTCACCCCCATGAGCTATGATGATAAGTATTTGTTATACACCTGGGTCACATCCAGTTTCTTTTGTGGTTGGAATCTTCCATAGTCTTTTATGACGTGTTATCTCTAATTGTGTACAGTGTATGACTGCCCATATCCTATGCCCTTCATGAAGAGCAATGGGAAAATTAATCTTTTTGATAGAATATATTTTAAAACATGGGCTCCATTAGGAGAAAAACTTACCGATGTTGAAAAAGGTTGGGGATAACTGCACTGATCTCTAGTGTGTATTGATTTTATTACCTTCAGAAGGAGAGGCTGATTTATAAAAACTTCCAGAATTCTGTGTGTTGTTTTGTTTTTTAAGATTTATTTTTAGTACCATAGTGGCACATACTTTTTTTGTTTTTGTTTCGTTTTTTTTTTGAGACAGGGTTTCTCTGTGTATCCCTGGCTGTCCTGGACTCACTTTGTAGACCAGGCTGGTCTTGAACTCACAGATCCACCTGCCTCTGCCTCCCGAGTATTGGGGTTAAAGGTGTGTGTCACCATGCCCCACCACGCCCCTCTGTGGCACACACTTTTAAGGCAGAGACAGGTGGATCTCTGTGAGTTTGAGGCCAGCTAGGGCAACATAGTAAGACCCTGTCTTAAAAATTAAAAAAGAGAGAAAGTTTCATTTGTAGGTTTAATTAGTTTAGTGTATCTGTGTGAGTACAGCTGTGAGAGAAGCTCAGAAGAGAATATGCAGGGCCTGGGAGCAGAGTGACAGGTGGTTGCAAGCTGATTGATCTGGGTGCAAGGAACTGAAACTGGGTCCTCTGCAAGAGCAACATGGACTCCTGACTACTGAGTCATCTTTCCAGTTCCAGATAGTGTTTTTAATATCCATATTCACTTGGTACAGTTTAATTGAAATTACAATAAGTGGTTTGTCTTTTTTGATAAGGTGTGAATTTAGATGAAAAATCAAATTTGAAAGAATTTAGGCAGATGCAGGCAATTTCTGGTAAGGTCACAGCATTGTCTTATTAGGGCAACGTATTGAAGAGGTAGTGCCCACCGTAGAAAGGGTTGGAGCACTTTATCAGTTGTGAGTCAGCACCTGAGGAAGAGGTGGATCCTGTACTAACTCCAGCTGAGTTCTTGAGGTGGGTTGTGTACAGTTGCTGCATCCTCAGGTAAGTGGAAGCTAATGGGTGTGTGATAAAAGGACACCTAGAATAGGGAAAGTGACTGGAGAATCCAGTTCCCAGAAATTACCACAATACAGGCTGTCACTTTTAGTTTTAATTAGAAAATTATATTTGACTCACTAATCCCATTTGGTAGAATTGTGATAGTCTTCCCGTTCCGTGGTTAATGTGACATGGCTACTACCCTTGAGTGGGGTAGTGCGGAGGGTGTGAGGCCAGTAAGCGGTCACTGTATCACAGCATGTGGTGCATGAAGAGGCACCTCCCAGAGTCCAGTAGGAAAAGATGAGGGTGCGTCCCGGGCAAGGGATGCCTGTGTGAGGGCCTAAGGTGTGAACAGATATTATATTGTGAGCTGACGTGGGCAGCGTAGGTGCAAGCTTGCTTTCTGAGGTCTGACTCTGCTGTCGTAGCTCTTTGAGAAGTAGTAACCCCACTTTGATCTGGAACACCTGTGAGCTTCTGAAGGACGTGATCATGCAAGACTTCCCTGCTGAGATTTTTCTTCAGAGGCCAAGGATTGTCCAGGTAATTATCTTCTGTAATTGTTTTAGTTTCTAAAACAACATTTTATCTTACCACAAATTAGTAAAATTGCATGGCAGAATAATAGTCCTTGGGAAGAAAACTGATATGAATATATTTAAAAAATGAAGTATTGAGTTACTTAAACTGTTTTCTTTCTCACTTATCTGGGTGGTTACAGTTCTTTTAGTGGACAATGGTCTCATTTAGTACTTGCTGTCAAGTTTGCTAACTCAAACTCTCAATTTTAGATTATCTCCTTTAAAAAAAATTTCTTGTGGGTTGTGTTGACACATATAGCAGAGTGTGGGTGTGGAGGCCAGAGGGTTCCCTTATAGAGTTGGCTTTCTCTTTTTCTGCAGGTGAGCTCTGGGGATCAGAGGTAGGTGGCCAGGTGACAGGGCAAGTGCTTTCACCCACTGCGGCACCTGACCAGCCTCACAGGGGCGATGGATAATCTAAGGCAGAGAATAAGCTGTGGAAGCTAAGGGTGGGCACCGGTAGCCTTTGAGCATCTTTGTGTGGGCATAACTCTGGAGAACTACAATATCAACAAGCAGTGTTGTTAGCGCCTCTCCTTGTGCGTGCGGCTTGTTGCTTCTCCAGTAGACAGAGACCCATATGGGGAGTGTGACATATGTACAGCACCTGTAACACCTGAGGGCTCTGTTCTCATTTAGGCTGAGTGGACACCAGTGATTGGCAGTGTGGGTACCTTCTATCACAGAGGGCAAACGGAAACAAAAAAAGCTGTTCATTATCAAAGCCTGTAAAGCGCTTCATACATGTGCGGTGCAAAGGACTTGCTTTGGCTCTGTGTGCTGTGCATTGTCCTCCCTTTCTTCTACCAGATTGTGTGTTCCCACAGGTATTAGAAATAGGAAATACTGACCATGCATCAGCTTTATCATTTTTATTTATTTTGTATCTCATGTGTTTGGTGTGCATGTGTGTCTGTACACCACATGTGTACACACATGCCTGGGACCTGTGGACGTCAGAAGTGGGCATAGGTCCCCAGAACTGGAGTTATGGATGGTTGTGAGCCTCCATGTGGATGCTGGGACTTGAACCAGGTTCTCTGCAAGAGCAACAGGTGCTCTTAACTGGTGAGCCATCTCAGCATTCCTAGTCAGCTTAGAGACTGTTGTCGAGATGAGGTCTGGCAGGGTTGCCTCGGCTGGCCTCAGGCTCAGTGGCTCAGGTCCGAGTAGCTGGGCTGCATGTGTTACCACCCTGACTTGGAGTTTATTACCTTTACACATTGTTGTAATTCGCTGTCATTTTCCCAGTATCTTTTTTCAAACATTTTTTTTTCTGGAAAATTTTAATTTAATTATTGTTATCATCATGTATGAGTGTTCATAATGTGCATTTGTTTGTGTGCATGCCATGGTACATTTCAGAGGACAGCTTTGTGGAGTTGGTTCCCTCCTTTTAGTCAGCGTGAACTCTGGGTATCAGACTTAGGGTATCAGGCTTGCTTGGCAAGAGTTTTGGCCCTAGTTTCTCATATTTCAACAGAATTTGCATTCTTACTTTTTCTTTGATTATTCCCTTTCTTTACTAAGTACCACATCCTTTTTTCTTTTTGCATGTAGTTCTGAAAACATTAATTTTTAAAAACTTAGGTCTTGTTATATATGCTGTGGACCTCAAATGCATGCCATACTGCTGCCTTGAAGTTGTGGCGATCCTCCTGCCTCTACCTCTGAAATGCTGGAATTCCAGGCCTGACCACCAGGCCAGGCTACATTGTTGTTCTTTGAAGCTGAGCTCTCTGTTTCCATAACTGCTCTCACTCTCCTGTCTCAGGGCCTTTTGTGTCTGGTGAAGCTGGCCTTTGGCGGAGATGGGAAGCATCGCCTGGCATTGCAGTCAGTGTCCTGTTTGCAGCAGCTGTGCACATGTTTAAGAAACAGACTCAACTTCTACCAAGACCCCAACCTTTTCTCCAATAAACAAGGTACTTTGCGTATCTGTTCACCAGACATTGATATTTTTTATCTTCTTCTGAAACTGTCCATTTTATTTGCAAGTTTACTGTGTGCACATTTTACAGTACAAGTTCTCACTCCTAAAATGTTATTGGATCCTTCAATAGAATCTAGGTGAATGACAGAGCTATCATGGTCCCCCCCCCCTTTTTAAAGCGAAGTTGGAGTTACTAAGAAAAGGATTCTCATAAAGATTGAGGTGTGGGCACTAAGAAAGAGAGAGACACACACCGAAGAACAGTAGTAAACATTCAAAGGTGGGTACTAGCTTAAAGAGATTTGCTTTAAGGGCTTTACCAATGGCTACGTATGTGAGGTTGGTTGCTTTTGAAGTTACATTGCTCAAAGGATTTAATAAAATATTAGGTAGAAAATTTTTAGTATGCTTATTTTTATCTGAAGAACTTTTCTTTCATAAATGAGTTTATCAGTGGTTTATGGGGTTCCATGTGCCATATGGTTGTATAAGTTTACAGGCTCTGAAAGTAGGTCAGGAAAAGTTAACGGAGTTCTAACTATAGGAGGTCAAGACATTCGTGATTTATTGTTTTCTGGAATTTTCTCAGAAAAAGGAATATATTCCTTTGCAGATGGTTTAATTTTTTTTAAAGACTAATTTTTATTACTTTTAGTAATTTAGTAACTTAGTTGTGTGTCTGCATGTGGGTATGTGCACTTAAGTGCAGGTGCCCGAGGAAGCCAGAGGTGTTAGATCCCCTGGAGCTGGAGTTACAGACACATGCAAGCCCCTGATGTGGGTGCTGGCTACCAAACCTGGGTTCTGAGGGAGAGCAGTGGGTGCTCATTACTTCAGACTCCTGTATCCTGGCTGCTCTTCCTTTGCAAGCCTCCTTTCCTTTCCTTTCCTGTCCTGTCGCCCCTCTGAGACTTCTGGTTCTCCATCTTAAGGATGGCTGTAGCAGAAGCTCCAGATTCTGGAGCTTCTTTATGGTGAATTTACTTGCTTAGACAGTTACAAAGTAGTTTTCTGTTTATCCCCAGACTCTATCCTGTGGGCCTGGGGACTAGGATTCAATTGTGACAATTCACGGGGGACTTAGGGAATTTAAATGCAAGGTATACATTGTGTTAAAAAATTGTTTTGCTTGAAAAACACTATTTGTATTTTACCAAAATCATGTTTATGCTTTTTGAGATATGTAGAGGTGATGGAAGTCACGGGCTTTTCAGAGGAAAAGTGGCACCTAGTGGACAGATGGGGTGCAGGTGACAGAGGCAGAGTGGCCTCCACAGCCTGATTTCTGCGCACTTGTTCACTGTGCTTTGAAAGGTGAATACAGAGCTCCAGCCGTTTGTTATCCTGTCTTGTGACCCTCTTTACTCGCGTTCTTTGCTGGTCCTCTGCTACTTAAGTCTAAAATAGAAATACTCAAGTGCAAATACAAATGAGGCTGTGGGCTCTCAAATGATCCCAGAGATTAGCAGAGAAAGATTTCTAGTATTAATAGAAATAGTCTCTGAACATCAACTGTATACTAGTTATACATTTGTGTCTCCTACTTTGTGCCAGCTGATACACTAGCCTCTGGGTCGGCAGCACTGACCCAGCAGCCCTGTGCTTGTGGTCTTACACTTTAGACAGTGAGGAGGATAATGAAAATCAAGTTTGTTTCTGATAAGAAGTGCTCTAAGGAAATAAAAGGATGATGTCACATAAGAGGATGCCACCTTGTTCAGATGGATGGTCGCCTTCCTCTTCAAGAGTTGTGTGAAGAGTATTCAAGGACATCAGAGCCCCAGGTACCAGGTGGGCTCTGTGCCTGAGCAAGGCACACATGGGCTGGGAGAGCAGGGTGCCCTGAGCCAGGGGCAAGGACGTGAGGTGAGAGGAGCAAGGTTGTGGGGCATGTGGATCTCACTGAACTTTTCATTGTGTTTGAAGTGCAATGAGAAATGTGTGGCCCTCATTTTTTTTCCTGTCATCTGTCAATGTATCTATCATGTGTTCATCATTATCTGTAGCTGTTTGTAAATATATACAAATGTGATATGAAGTGCTATTATGACTACTTATACTGTCATGTGTCTTATCTACAGATATTTGTGGGTACTTACTTACTTACTTAATTAATTAATTGAGACAGGATCTTATATAGTCTGACTGTCCTGGAACTCACTGTGTAGATCAGGCTGGTCTCAAACTCACATAGAGAGTTCCTGCCTCTGCCTCTCTAATGCTGAGATTAAAGGTGTGAGCTACCACACCAGGCTACATGTGCATTTGTAACATAAAATATAATATGATACATGTAATGTTCACAGTTTTACAACTCTGCATAGATACTTTTTTTTGTTATTCTGAAGGGAGGCATTAAGTGATAATCCCTGTTTTTTCCTTCTCTAACCCCCTTTAACCTCTAATCTAATTTCATTGTGTTTCGTCTAATCTAGATACAGATGAGATCATATAGAATTTGATGTTTTTGTGTCTGACTTATTTTCTTTGTGATATTTCTTTTTTTAATTTATTTTTTATTTCTTCAAGTTACATCTCAATCACAATCCCCTCCCTACTCCCCCCTGCAGTCCCACCCTTCCACCCTCCTCCCCCTCAACCCCCCATAATCTACCTTTTTTTTTTTTTTTTTAGTTTAAGGTATTTCTTTTTCCCCCCAACAGCTCTCCCTTTCAGTCCAACAAATGGTTCTTTCTCTTATAACTATAAATACAATACAAAACAACAGAAATAAATAGGCCACGATTATGAGACTTATATGGCTTAGCATACATTCCCAATGTCCAGTCCATATGCATCTGGCCCCTGACTTTAACATTCTACTATCTAACCGTCTCCATGAGTTTAAAGTTCAATATCTAACTCAGCTTTCATACTAAGTTGCCTCACAATTTTAAAAACATCTTCTTAGATCCAGAACACCCTCTTGATTCCTAAACAACTCAAAATTTAACTATGAGACTCTAGCTATCTATTCTTCAACCACCTCAGAGACCTGAGAGGTATAAATATATCTGATTATATAGGAAGTGCAGGGCCTGCAGCTTCCAAAACTAAGAAATGTCATACCAGTGGCTGCCTGGACAGTTCCCATTTTCTCTCCATACATTACAGCATCGATCTTCAGCCGTTTGGCTCCGTTTCTCTGACAGACATTGATTGTAGAGCAGGAATTATGAAGGACTTACCTACCCTGTCTTGGCAGAGCTAGGCTGTCGACTTACCTGCTTCCAAGTTTTGTCCTCTTTTGACAGCAGTCTGTCTACAGTTGAAGCAAGGGGTTTTTCTTGCCAAGAGATAGGCTTACCACCAATTCAACCATCTCCCACTGGAGATTCTGATATTTCTAAGCTGTGTTTCTGTATACCACATATCAGCACTTCACTCCTTCCTATGATGGATAATTTTCCACTGTATGTATGTTCCGGGTCGTGTTTACTCATTTATCTCTTGAGTGACATGTGTCATGTGCCAGTGAACAGTGTCCTCCATGTGTGTGTTTGAGTCTGTTGTATATGCAACAATGGAGCTGAAGATCATGTTAGTTTTCTCTTTACTTTTTGAAGGTCTACAGGCCCCTTTTTTTGTTAGCTACAACATTTTATATTTCTGCCAGCAATGCATCAACCTTCAGAACATTGTAGTTACTCATTTATGCTTGTTCTTAATCTTTATCATAACATTTCATAGGTGCCAAGTGGTTTATCATTCTGCTTTTGATTTGTATCTCCAGACACTAACAATGATAATGAACTCGTTAGTGATTTTTCATGTGCTGATTGTATTGTATGTTTTCTTTGGAGAAATGACTATTACAATCTTTGCCCATTTTTCAGCTGGTTCTTTGTTTACTGTTGAGTTTTAGGAATTATTAATATATTTAAAATATTAAACCCTTACTAGATACACAATTTGCAAACATTTTTACCACTCTGTATTTTGTCTTTACTTTTTCTTGTAACATATTTTGATGGACAAAAGTTTTAAAATGTGGTAAAGTCTGGTTTATCATTTTTTTTTGTTTGTTTATATTTTGGTTTCAGTATCTAAGAATCCATTGCCATAAGAATTTTCTTTTATTGCATTTAATGGGTTTAGCTTATATTTAGATTAATATTTCATTTTGCTATAATGTTTGCATGTGGTTCAAGGCAGGGGTGCTTTGAGAACTTAACACTGGGGACTCATTACCCAGTGTTCTTCTGCTTCACAGTCTCAGCTGAAACTGCCCAAAGCTCCTTAAAATCAGGTCAGGAATATGCTGTGTGAATATTTGCTGGAAAGGGTGATTTTTCTCTTGTATTTTTTCCCCTGCAGAATCATTTTGTCTTTTGTTAATTTTTCCTAAAAGCCTGGTGGATATAATCTACATTATCAGAACTCTGTTTCTACTAAGGGGTAATTATATTTCTTTATTTCTCCAGACACAATCTCCCAGAATTCTTCTCTGTCTTACTGTCACGAAGCAAGAGGTCCTTACCATTCCCCAAACCCGTCCCCAGGAAGCAGCAGCCCTCGACCTTCTGTGGTTGGGCGCACAGACCAGCGACCCCAAGGAGATGGCCAGGACTGGGATGCGGTGTCTTCCAGGTGACTGACCCCTGTGTCTGTGTCCATTTTACGAGGAGAAAATTGCTCCTCCGTGTCTTCTCTTGGATTATTGCCCTATGTATAGGCCTGTTTAGATCACTGGCTTTCATAATCGTGTTGTCAAGATCTGCAGGCTGACGTTACCTGGAAACTCTGCGCTCAGGGCTCACTCATACGCATTCTCACTTACTCTGACTCTCTCTTTTTATGTGTTTAACTAAAAATAACATGTTTTCCACATTTTACTCTAATTTGCTATTCTGAAACCAATCTGTATTCTCTGTTCCTATTTCCTTAAAAAAGTTTTGATCCACTAAGTTATTTTTATCAGCTATACATAAAATATTACTTATTTTAAAAATCATAACTTTAAATGAATGATACATTAAAAAATTAATAAGTGTGTGTATGTGTGCCCATGTGTGCATGTGGGGTGTGGGGCACAGCTTGGGGTAGTGGCTAGCATGCCATACCACACGTGTGGAGGTCAGAAGTAAACATCATGGATTCGATTCTCTTCTTAACCTTTTACATGTGTCAGGTCATCAGGCTTTTATGATAAGTGCCTTTATCCACTTAGCTGTCTCTCAGTCCCTGACTTATATTTTTTAAATGGTATTTTTATACACATTTTTTGTAAGTCTGATCATAGTTTAAAGTCCTGTGTATATGGAAATGAATGATTACATAATATTGTTTAAATAGGAACTCTTTCAAGGAGCACTGTGTATCTTTCTGAATACAGATGTTTTATGTCATGTTTGCTCAAAGGAATGACATTAGATTTCTGTGTCTCTTTATCCTAGGCCATGAATATTGTAGCACAGTAGCCTTTTCTTGCATGTCATTCTAACCAATGTTTAATAAGGTGGCCCCTGTCTTGGCTTGGTTGCTGCTGCTGCTTCTCTACAAGCTCACACAGTCACCATGCTCATGAACACAATGTTAGGACCATGTGTTTTACATTCTTGATTTCCTTAGCCCACTTCAGAAAGTTTTATAATAGGACAGGCATTGTTATTATTGCCATTACTTGCATAAAAGCCTGAATTTTCAAGGATGTGAAACCATGATAGTTGCTAAGGAGTAGAGTTGGGGCTACCTGTACCAAGCTACAGAGCTCGTGTTGTGGTTGGCTGATGATGTCCAGGTTTTCTTTGTACCTTGTTGTAAAGCATGCTTTATTGCCTTGTTCTCCATGTGTGAACAGCTTCCTCACAGGGAGACATTGAGAGAAACCTGGGTGGTTCCCTTCCATATTTTGGGGTGCTTGGAATCTTGAAACTAAGAAATAAGGAAATAGGCATAAAATCTGGGATGTTTTGAATGTTCTAATAGCATGTCTCAGTGATTCAGCTGCAGTTATGGAGAACATAAGTGAGAATTTTGAGGACCCAAGGTAAGAATCTTTTAATGAGAAAGTGTCTTCAGAATCATCGTATGATGTTGAGTGTACTAGTAAGTAACCCGTTTGCTGTGGTATCTGTTTGAGGGGATTCTCCAATTGCTTACATTGGCTTACTTAGAATATTTACAGAACATTACAGAAGCCCTCAGCAACTATATAAAACTGGTTAGTTTATCCTCACGATTTCTTCCCTTTAGTGCTTTGCTGTAAGCCTACTTGTTTTCTTTTTGGAAGTGAGCATGTTATTGCTGCTCATGTTTGCTGCTATAGGAATGTTTCAGAATCATCAATATGAAAAGCAAGGTATAAATAAATGCATTTTTTTGCTTCATTTTCATTTGTTCTGTTTTTCTTTTGTGGTTTTGCAATTTGTAATCTAGTACATGCTAGGTAGGTGCTGTGTCGTTGATGTGCACCACAGTTCCTTCATGTCTGGTTTGATGTTCTCTGTATGCAATGTAGTCTAATTTGTCAGAATTCTTGCATGGCCCAGAGTGATGATGATGTGAGTTCTGGGGTAGTGGCAGCAGCAGGTCAGCACTCGGTCCCTGTGCTCAGGGCCTGTCTCTGTTTACTTTGCAGTGGAAGCAGCGGTCATGCTCCAGGGACCTCTGGGATGTCTGTACATTCCCCTTCGGATGTGGCACATGCAGATCTGCCAGAGCTGGAAACAGAAGATGTGCTGGAGCTGCAGTTCCAGCAGCTGAGTCTTCCCCAGTTCTGCATCTCGGTCCTGGAGGCAGCAGCTCCTCTGCTGAGAATAGGTTAGCCATATCTGGAATTCTGTTTCTTACACACTTACACAGTTTGTTTTTTATGTGTCTCCTATGACTGACTCTTTCTTTCTTTAGTTTGTATTGAGGCTTTTAGCATCTTTTTTTTTTTTTTTACTTTCCTAAAAAAAAAAATAAGCCACTTCCCTTTTATTACTTTGCTATATGTGGGTGCCGTGCTGACATTCAAATAGAGTGTCTTCTTCCATGCAGCTATTGCCATGGTTTCTTTTGTATCTTAAATATGAACACTAACTATAACATTTATGAGGTAAAAGTTAACAAGGATACATCAAGACCAGCAATTTGTCTTTAGTCACTGTTCGAGTCACTCTCTGTTGCTCACACTTTACATTCAGGTCTTCTAAAAGAAAAGATATATTTATATTTTTATTTGTATGACTGTTTGGCTGTTGAAGGTTGATGTATGCATGGTGCTCGTGGGGACTAGAAAACAACATCAGATCCCCTTGAATGAGTAACAGAGGGTTATGAATCACCATGTGGGTGCTGGGAACTGAACTTGGGTCCTTTTCAAGAGCAGCAAGTGCTCTTAACTGCTGAGTCATCTCTCCAGCCATATTTATCCCTTATAAGCCAGGAAATGGTAACCAACTCCCCTAACTGGATTCCTAACCTTTATAACAATATATTTTCCTTTAAAGAAACCTCCAAATATACTCATACATACTAAGTCTCTTTTTCCTAAAGAGTAGTATCAACAATGTCAGTGTGGCTGACGTCTGCCAGATCCAGTCATGAGGCCCTGTGCTGGGTTCTCAGCCTGCTCAGCCATTGACACTGATTTCATGATCATTATTTTCTGTATTTGTCAACAACCCATTTTCTCCTTCACAGTGGTAGTGTTTTTGTCCTCCTGTTTTCAAAGGAGGACACTGGAGTTTAAAGACTTAACTTAATGTCAAAGTCAGGGATCTGACCCAAAGCTCTAAACTTGGAGTCTTGCTCTTCAACACTTTTCAGTGTAAACAAAGTATTGGAAGCCGTAAAGATATTTATTCTGTAGGTTTATACTTTCCCCTCAGTTTTGGAGGTGTTCATGTTGTTTAGGCAAGCACTCACTCCTAAAACCACACATTTTAGCAGTTGATAAACTTCCTGTCAAGATATACATATAAGCGAGTTTTGCCCTTGTTAGTTCAATTACCAGAAATCCCATATTAACAGTTAAACATTTAAGGGTGTTTTGTTTGTTTGTTCTGTTTTTGTTTTTTCGCTTGTTTGAAGGTGATGGGGAGAAAAATAGAGCCAAGGTGTAAATTTGGGAAGCATTTGTGTCTTGAAAAGCCCATCCCCTTTCTTCCACGGTGGGGATCATGGCTTCCGGAGTGTGAGTGCACACACTTCCTCACGCTGACAGTGTTATGTGATGGGAGAGCTGAACTTTGGCATCATCAAGTATTTTTGTTTATTTGTCTGATATATTGAGAAGAACATTTTAGACTTAATGATTTTGCATTTAACCTTTCTTTAATTTGCTGTAAAAAGTCAGATTGATAATTATAAAGCAATATCTTGCACATAAAAAATTCTAAATGTTCCCTTGCCCTTTTGCAGTAAATTATTGCATAATTTATAATTGTTCAGTATTGTAAAAGGTGTAGAGAGGGCTTGCTTGCTGCAGCTGTTCTAATGGAAATTGAATGTAGAACCTTGTGGTTCAGGAGTTTGTTTTACTAATAACTCATTAGGAATTAACCTTTAAGACACAGGACAGGACAGTCTTACTTGAAAGTTTTCCTCATACAGAATTTTGCAAAATGCTTTTGTTTTCTGTCTCAGCAGAGAAAGATTAAGGTTTTTTTTGGGGGGAATGTTGGTTTTGTTCTTTTTCAATTGTCTGGTGGTGAGGCCAAGAACATGCTGTGTAACCCAATGCTCGGATTACAGGTGTGTACCACCATGTCTAGCTAGTGCAGCATCTCTTGGAATGTGTGTGGGTAGTGGAATTTTGCTCATTTGTTTTTTTGTTTTTTAAGACCGTCTCAGGTATCCCAGCCTGGTCTTATTAAACTTACTACATAGCTGAAGATGACTTTGAACTTCTGATTTTGTCATCCCCTCTTGAGTGATGGGATCAGAGGTGTGCCTTACCATACCGAATACAGGCTGTGCTGGAAGTGGAACCCAGGGCCTCAAGCAAGCTAGGAAAGCATTCTGCCAACTTAGTTACCTTGTCAGCAATGGATGGTATTTCCTATGATTTTTCAGTACATCATACTGTGGATGGACATTTATCCTTCTAGTTACGGTGGTGTAGGATTAGCTTCCCATGTGACTCATGTGAAAATACTCCTCTGAGACAAAGCTTAAAGCTTCTGTCAGTAGATGGACCTGATTAGAGTGTGTTCTGTAAACTTGCTTATTTTATTGCATATAATGTACAACATGGACAGTCTCTGAGTTTGATTTTGCTTAAATCTGTTTCACGGTATTTTTAGTTATTTCTACTTTCAAATACCTTTTCTACTTATGAGCACATTTGATTTGTTGTAGTGAGATTGCGACTTCTTCATTCATCATTGTCAGTTTAAAAATATCAAGGATGGAGAAATAGGGATTTGGAAGCTTGCCTAGCCAGAGGGTCCAGCTAATTATTTGAAAATCAAGTGACTTTCTTTTTCCCTCTCATTTCTCCTGTTTTTATGTCTAGGCAGCAGAGAAATGGTAATAAGAGTTCTGGAACTGTTTGCAGAGGACATGATGCTCATTGGACAAGCAATTTCAGCTGAAATCTGGAATGATAGCAGCCTCTTTGCCATAGATGTGGTGAGAATCATTATTTTCTTTACGGTCCAGTAGGTTTTGCTTTCTGGCACAATGCGTGGTAGGCTTGTTTTATATGAATTCTGAGTGAATCTTTTCTTCAGTGGTTTGGTTTGGGTTAATAGAGACAGACCAATAAAAGGCTATTGGGTATGGTAGCTATCATGACAGTACCCCCCCCCCCCCCCGTTATAATGGAACTATGTTATTTAATTTAAAAATTCACCGGTTTGTATTGCTGTGTTCTGATTTTAAATTTTTCTTATACTTTTGCCTATAGAAAGTGTTAGTTTACAGCAAGAATAAAATAATTAACTTTAATGGTTAGCATATGTAAGATAGCTTGAGAATACCAAAACTAACATCATTGAACAATTTGTAAAGCACAGTGTTTCCCAACAATTTTTTGTTCTTGTTTTGACTTAGAGTAAATTTAAATCTTAGGATACACAGTTGAAATATACCTTAAAGTTACTTGAAAGAATTCTCTTTTTTTTCCTTACAATTTCAAGAAACAGTTACATTGCCTCAGTTTGTTTTTTAAAAAGGTAAATATGTAACTCATAAAAATATAACTCAGTTTCTCTCCATGAAATTTCTTTGTTAATGTCATTACAAATGAATTTTAAAGAAAAAAAGTATTTGCATTGTTGTGTATTGATCTTTTATTTTGTGACCTTGCTGAATTTGTTGGTTCTCGGGTTTTTTTCCCTCATTGTTTTGGTTTTGGTAATTTCTTTAGGCTTTTCTTTTTATGGAATCGTGCTATTTTTGAATAAACAGTGTTAGCATTGTGTTTTCTGTGAATAAAGTCAGCTTTATTTCTGTTTAGTCAGTTTAGAAGTCCTTTATTCTTTTTGCCCTATTGCTGTGGCTAGAACATTGAGTGCAGTGGGAGTGGATGTGTTGAGAGCACTTATTCCTTCTCCTGTGGGGGAGTAGTCAGTCTGTAAGGATTAGATACAGTCTGGGCTTTCCAGTTTTGTTAGGCGCCTTTATAGAGCTGAGAGGAAGTTCTCTGTATTTCTTAATTTGATGGGTGCTTTTTCTTTTCTTTAATGTTTATTTATTACTTCAGGTTACTTCTCCATCACAGTGTCCTCTTTCCACCCCTCCCAGTCCCACCCTCTACCCCCTATCCCTTCCATCCCACTCCTCTGGAACAGATGTTGGATTTTTTCCCCCTAGCTTTTTCAATGTCTTATAGAGATGATCATTTTTTAAATAGAAGTTATTTATCTGTTTATTTTTGTGCTTGAGACACGGTCTTAGTAGATATTACAGGCTGGCCTTGAACTAAAGATTTCCTGTCTCAGCCTCCCTAGTGCTGAGACTATACGTGCGCATCCCCCGTGCCTGGCTGGGTATGTGTCTTGGCTTTTAATGCAGTTTTCTGTGTAGAATTAGAATCTGTTCTAACAAGTGGCCAAAATATTTTCCAAGCAGTCATTTCTTTCAGGCCTACTTAAATTTTGCTAGAAAAGTTCTCAGATAGTGGGTTTAGAGTGGAAGAGTTTTGTCCTCCAATGTGCATTTGCCATTTCATTATCTAGAGACATGTTTATGTATCATAGCCGGGGGTGGTACTGGCATCTAGTAGACAGAAGCCAGAAGAGCTCTTCATAAGAATTGCATTTTTAACTGAAAATATATCAAGAGGAAGAAGAACCACAGTCTTGTAGACTCTGCTCCTGGGTGAGCAAAGTCCCTCTGGAACTTCGATTTGATGTCTGCAGTGATTTCTGATGACTTCTACTGATTGAGGCTTGAATCTTCATTGTCCATCATGATTGTGAGACTGTGGGCCATCTATATTTTCTCTGCAGTAATTGTTTGCAGGGACAGTAGGGCCTCCATTTCTTGTTTTTCTTTCCCCTGACATGACAGTTTTGTACTGCTAATTCTCCAGTGCCTACTAATTTTTTCCTTATTTTGTGCAGCTTTTTAGTTGTTTCTTAAGAAGAAATGACTACTGCTTATTACTATTTTATGACCCAAAGCAGAGGCTTTAAATGATGTTGTTTAAGCAACTGATTTATCTGTAAGTTATCAGTTTCAACTGGACAGTTGTCTACAGTGCAGATACTGGATCTCTCTTAGAGTCATCATGTGAGGACAAATGCTGTGATGGTCAGCTTTCTCCTCTTGACACAAACTAGGATCACTTGAGAAGAAGGGGCCTTCCTTGGAGAATTGCCGCCATTAGATTGGCCTGTGGGCGTGTCTGTGGGGACCCTGTTAATTGCTCAGTGATGCAGAGAACCTTGCAGCACACTGCGGGCAGTGACATCCAGTGGGCCTGGGCTGTATGAGAAAAGTGGCTGAGCAAGTCACAAGAAGCGAGCTAGTAGCAGGGTTCCTCTGTTGTCTCTACTTCAGCTCCTGTCTCTAGTTTTTTCCCTGAGCCCCGGCTGACTTCTCTCAGTGACAGGCTGTGATAGGGAAGTGTGAGCCAAACAAACTCCTTCTTCCCCCAAGCTGGCTTGGTCAGTGATTTATCACAGCAAAAGAAAGCAAACTAAGGCAGATGCTTTGTTCTTCACTCTTTGTATTTTATGTGCTAGGTAATTTCAGAAATATATAAGAGCTTTAGGAATGTTGTATCAGAAGATCTACAAACGGCCAAAGAAGAGAGCTTCACCCTGGAGACCAAGCCTTTAACACTTAGACCTGGGAGGCCATTAGGTTTCTAACCATAACAGTTCCATGTGTACACATGTTGAAGAGATAAATAAATGACATATAAAAGCTGTAATATGTTTTCAAGCCCTTCAGTTTCTGATTATTTCTGATTATAGTTTTCGTTAGTTAGTTTTTTGTTTTTGAGAGAGTTTTATGTATCCTAGGCTGGCCTCTAATTTGCTTGTAGTCAGAGATGGTGTTGAATTTCTTGTCTCCACGTCCTATGCTGGGATTACAAGCATAAGCTATCTTGCCAGGCATTCTTTACAGCTTCTTGCATTCTGAGCAATAATACAACCAACTGAATTACATCCCTAGTCTCTGATAAAATAACTCTTCGTTTTGGTTTTTCTTTAATATTATACTCCTTTATAGTACCTTTTTAAAAAAGGAGATTTTTTTTTTCACATATCGAAGGTTTTTGGGAAGTGATTTTATCCTTAGACACGTGAGGAATGGATTATCAGTTGTTTCTTAAATTAACTTGAAGATTCTTGGCCAGAACATTTGTCTGTGAAAGTTAGTCATTCATTTTTTACTTTTGGCTGTTGATCTTTTATGACTCAATAATTATTATTATTATTATTATTTTTTTTACTGTAAAGGTTAAATCTGTTATATAAGTACCAATTGGTACATAAGAAATGCTAGGTCAACTATATCAGTACTTGAAATTATTCATGATGTATTTAAGAATAAATACCTCCTTTGTAAAAGCTTTTTTTTTCAGTGTTACAGTAAAACAAGCAAAAAAACTAAAATTCCTTTATATTCCTACTTTGACAAACTTTAAGATGAAAGATAGAATGTTGTTGTTAAGGCATTAAATGACACAATGTGTTATTGTCAATTTAGAAATGAGGATATATAGTCATATTTCTAGGTAGTTCTTTTTTATGTTTATTTATTACTTCAAGTTAAATTTCCATCATCGTGTCCTCTTTTCTAGGTAGTTCTTAATAGTTCAGTCATGTCTAACATTTTGTAACTCAGTTTTGTTATGCACAGTGTAATGAATCTTCCCCTAGAATTGAATACTTTTATTTGAAGTATATAAGAAAAAATATTGTTGTTAAAACAGAAAATTTATTGCTAAGTACTTACCAAAATCATATTTTCTTAGAGTACCCATTCTACGTTGTATATAAAGTCACATGTGTGTTTCTCCTTATACACATGGTAATTAGGTCAAGGAGCTGGGAGCTCTGCCTTCTTTCAGATGGCTCCACTGCTCTTGTCCTTCCTTTTGTTCCGTTTCAGTCTGTCCCTGCTGTCACTGTAGCTCACTGTCAAGCAGTCTCTTTTGTCTTCATGACACACTGCTTCTAAATTCCTAAGTAACTGCAGTGAGTGATCTCCGCTGTTAGTCTGCAGGCTTTCCATTTCGTTTTTTTGTGTACTGTGTTGGGAGTGAGACTTCCAGTGCTCTTTCTGTGCTGCACTGTCTCATGGATGGTGTCCTTTCACGAACCAGATAGTTTGCAGAGCATGTCAGTATACCTAGAATATATTTTGGTCTATATTGTCATGACTTGGCAAATCAGTCTCTTTATGCTTAATGATTTTCTTTATATGTTTTATTTACCTTTTGATATAAAAGATATCGCAATATCCTGGTTAAGTAGTAAGTTGTATGGAAATTTATGATAGATATTTTCCTCTTGAAACAACCTGACTACCTGAAAAGTTGACATAACTGACAATTGTTTTTTTTTGGTTAGTTGATTTCTGTTTTATTATTTAATAACATTTGAATCAATTTGAGAATATATCTGTTAAATTACTTCCTCCATCCCATTATATTTGCCATTGTATTCAGGACACATTAAGCTTGACACACATTTGAAGCAAGGGCTCCATGTGTCTGTATTCCAGTTTGGAAAATAAGGCACTGGAAAGTGGGAGGAGTGTATAGCTCTTTAAGCTTTTGCATTTTGTTGTTTTTGTTATTATTAGGATTTCTCATCACACACTTGGGAACTCTGGTAGCTTTTCTTTACAATGTCAGTGCACTTGTCATTCCTTTGTGCTTTTTATTATCATCAGATGTTGGTTGTTTTTGTTGAGTGGAATAAATGTGTTGGTTTGTTAATGATAATAATTTAACAATAATATTTTATTTCTCAATGGTATTTGCATATTTACATGCAAAATTGATTGTTTTGTTTAGTTTTGTCTTGTTTGAATGTTTTCAGAAAGAGAAACTGCTCCAAGTGTTTGGGTCTCTTGGAGAAACCATGTGTTACCGTAAAGCCAGCTTTAGCTTGGAGCAGGCAGAGGCCGTGCTGGTGCATCACAGGATGGCCTTTGTCAGCATCACAGTCTTCACAGTTCGACTGCTGCAAATCCTTCTCCCTGTTGAAAAGGTAAGGGAAGGAAGGCTGGGGGCTCCCAATTCACTGAAAAGTGTAAGAAAGTGGCTATTCAATGGTGTGAAGGTGTGTTCTACTTTAGAGTATTTTAAAAATTTATTTGGTATAGCACTAGATCCTGCATGGCTTGACCCTCAAAACTTGTCTAGGATGATGAGAGAATGAAAAAAGGACACATGAACACACAGACCCATGTACAGAAAACCTGTGATCAGGTGGGCCATTGCTCTGATGAAGAAACAGCACCACCTGCAGCAACCCAGAAACTAAGCCTATTTATTTTATGCATCTGTATCGAGGAGGTGGGTTCATTGTATACAGCTGAACAAGGAGGTTAGGCTTAGCTAATCTTCCTAGAGGGTCTCTGTCTTAGTTACTGTTTCTATTGTGAAGAAACGTTGTGATCAAGGCAGCTTATACAAGAAAGCATTTGATTTGGGGCTTACTTACAGTTTAAGAGGGTGAGCGTCTAAGACCTTCATGCTGTGGAGCATGGCAGCAGGCAGGCATGGCAATGGAGCAGAAGTTGAGAGCTTATATATCTGATCCACCAGCAACAGGAAGAGAGAGAGAGAGAGAGACTGAACTAGGCATTTTGAAACCTCGCACCCCACCCCCAGTGACACACCTTCTAATCTTTTCTAATTAGTCACCAACTGGTAACCAAACATTTAAATGTGTAAGCCTGTGGAGACTATTCTCATGTAGACCACCACAGTCTCTAGTGAGCACTCTTAGGTTCTTGAGGAAGCTGTGCTTGATAATTTCTGTGCACACTACCTTCCGATGAGAGGAAGGCTTTGCACATTCCCTCCGAGTCTCGCCTGGGGAAGGGTTTACCATTCTCAGTGTGGCTGAAGCATGGGGTCCTGGACATGGTTGCGCCCGTGCCAATAATGGCACTCAGGAAGTCAGCCGCCCTGCACACATTTACACGAGGCTCCTCCACTCCTCACACTTCCCCTTTTTTGTTTCTTAAATGCTTCCAGTGCAGCTTGACTTCTGCTTCAGTGGCAGTTCTGTGTGATCTCTGGAACCTGGTTAAGGAGAGAAAACACAGTGGCCTCTGGCCTGGGCGATTGGGTTGTATTGCTCAAAAACTAGAACAACTTGAAAACCAATACGATCCTTCCCTTTCAACAGGCCTCTTCTCAGGCCTGCTTGTGAGAGTCCTATTGCCAACAGCTGCTGCTGGCCCTGTCCACAAACAGAAAGGACCTGCTATTTCCTGAGGCGGTGCCAGCCTGCTCTGTAGTGGCCAGTGCTCTACTATGAAGGAGTCCCTACCCAAGAAGGCATGTGCTTCCTTGGATCTTAGCCTCATAGACAAGGGCTCCAGTAGCCTAGGGTGGGGAGGAGGCTGGCTGAGTTGTCCTGCTTTATAGTTCAAGGTCAAGAACAGTTAGCTGCTGCCAGAGATCAAGCCCAAGCACAAGAGAGCCCACTGCCCTGACCACTTCTGCGCCTGGGGAAAAGGCCTAAACAAAGATCTGGGCAGGTTTCTGGGAAGCTCAGGAACTATCTTTATGTAGACAGATCAACAGTGGCTATAAAGTGACCCACTATGCCCAACCGAAATGTGTGGAACTCTGAAAACCTAAAGAATCCTGACAGTTTGGGAGATGATTATAATCCATATGGACAGCCTGTTCATAAGGAAAACATTGCCAGCAAAATCTCCTTCAGAGTGCTAAAATACAATTTTAAAGTATGAGCATAGCCACCTCTCTCTGTGTTCTGCTTGTCCCGTGTTTTACACCTAGCACTTGGAGATGTGGTCCGCTTCTCTCCCTCCCTGTTCCTCTTCTCCCCCACCTTCCTCTCACTTCCTCTTCCTCTTTGCGTTACTTCCAGGACCCACACAACTTGGTCTTGGAAACCCAGTTGGGATGACAAAGGAATAGAGATAGGACAGACACCCAGACACATGTACAGACAAGCTGGAATTGGGTGGGCTGCGTACTGTGATGGAGACACACCAATAAACAATAAACCCGCCTCCTCAGGCTGTGTCCAGAGCTACCTGGAAACTAAGCCTGAGGAGGCGGGTTTATTGTACACAGCTGGACAAGGAAGGTGGTCTCTGTGGGGAGCAGTCTCAGCCTGCAGTCATCTAAGAGGAAGTTGTGCTTGCTAGTTTCTGCACATTGGACAGTCTTCCCTAAATATGCAGACGTGGATCAGAGGAAGGCTTTGCCAGTTCCCCAAGCTGACTGGGGAAGACCGCCATTCCCATGGATCTGAGACATTGAGGTCCTTGACGTATGTGGCTGTGCCCTGTCAACAATACACATTCAGTCAGGACTTTATCCCCTCCTCACACATTTACTTATGGCTTCCTCTGCTCCCCCACAATATAGTGATTTCAAGAGCATTGTAGAAAATGACTAGAAAGCACCTTGAACAATTTTGCCAAATCATTTGATAAAAAGGGATTTTTATTTTTGCATATGTAGAATGCATTTGAATTTTCTGCACTCATGTATATTCCTTCATTTGTTTGCCTAATCAATATTTAATTCATTACTTGTAGTTGGCTAGTAGTATTAGAAACTGGGTATAGAACTAAGTTAGAACTGGTCTCACAGAACTTAATCTTGTCTAAAGCTTGCTATTATCAAGTATATGTGTTTACATTCTTGACTTGCCTGATTTCATTTAAAAAATTATTTATTTTATGTGTGAGTGTTTTATCTGCATGTGTGTATGTATGAGCACCATGTCTGTCCCTGGTGCCCACAGAGGTCAGCAGAGGCAGATCCCTTGGAATAGGAGTTATAGAGGGTTATGAGCTGCCATGCAGATGCCAGGAGTTGAACCTTGGGTCCTCAGCAAGAACAAGTGCTCTCCACCAGTAGGCCATGTCTTCATCTCCCTGGTGTCATTTCTTCAATAAGTTTGGGGTCATATGAAGGGCAGGGATCATGTTTTCAATTCTAATTCATTTTACCCTATTATTTGTACTTCTGCTAAGCATGCAGTGAGCCTTATAAATACCTCCTACCTATACCTATAGGTATACACATATACCTATTTTATATATATATATATATATATATATATATATATAGGTATACACATATACCTATAGGTATACCTATAGGTAGACACATGCCTATATAATTCCTCGCCCTTTTAATTGAATAGATGTCATTACAGATATACCTATCCTCTCATCACTTCAAGCAAGTAGCATAGCTTGTGATGCTTATCATTGCTGGTAAGGTTACCTACTGTTTCTTTACAGCTAGGTAGAGTTGGTTGCTTATCCCGATTCCCTACATTCCTTGCCATATGTAATACACAGTTTCCAGCTTTTCGGAAATTATGTCCTGGTTAGCATATGCCGATGTCATCTGTTTTCTCTTGCTTTGACTTTTCAGATAGTAAGCAGTGCCCTAGCATGTGGGTATTGGTCAAGTTGGTCTCTTAGTATCATTCTGTTTTAACACATGCTGTACTGTTACTTGCATGTTCTGCTTAGTAACTTCAGTGTGTTGTTGTTGGTGACATGTGTGTGTCGTGAAGGCTTTCTTTGGTTGTCCCCTTTTATCAGCAGGGTAATTACTTGATTGATATCTTATTTTGTCAGTTTACCAAAAGAGTTAAAAACAGGTATGTTTGCTTGTATGAAGGGTCACCATATTTAGAGGCTAGAGAGATGGCTCAGGGCTTAAGAACGCTTACTGCTTTTGCAGAGGTCCTGAGCTCAGTCCCCAGCACCCGGATGGGCAGCTCACAAGCACCTGCAGCTCAAAAGGTATGACAGGCAATTTGGGTACCCACATGTGTGTGCTTACATGTGCATACACACACACACACACACACACACACACACACACACACACACACACA
>CAJQZJ010004760.1:1632915-1647811 GCA_907164525.1 Lophiomys imhausi | reverse complement strand
ACACACACACACACACACACACACACACACACACACACACACACACACACACAAATAAAAATAAAATCTTAAAAAGAACCTAGTTGACCTGTTTGGTAATAGTTGATACTTGGTGATTTGTTTTAGTGTCTAAGCTATATTGATTGTTTGAGCTAATCATATGAGTTCAACTTTTAATATATCTTTGAAAGTTCTTTCTGTGATTGACATATTCCTTGATATTATGAAGCATTCTTCTGTTATGGTCTTTAGTGCTTTTATAAAATCTACTTTTCTACTTTACCCAATCCTTTCTTTTTAAACTTTGATCTTTTTCATTCAGAATATAAAATAATCTCTTAGAGAACATTTTAATATACAAAGAAGAATAAAAATTATTTATGATTTCAAATTAGTTTGAGGTTTTCCTTTTTCCTTTACAATCAAATTGAGATTATCTATAAAATTGTGCTTTTATGATTTCATTATTATTTAATACACATTTCCACTTAATTAGGCACTTCATTAATTTTAATGGATACTAATATTTTACCCTAAAATGTTCCATAATTTATAAAAGCATTCTTCTGGAAATTAAATTTAAGATTTTTTTCTTTTTAAATGCATTAAGGAGAACACTATGTCAACTGTCTAATGTGTTTACTCATATTTTGGATTAAGTCTGCATTACTGGATCAAAATGAGCATTTAAAACTTGTTTTTTTATTATAGGTATATTAAAAATATCTTGAAGTTCTGCAAGTTTTGTCATTTTTACTGGAGAATAAGTGAAAAAGATTGGACATGTCAAATATCATTGAAATCTTATATGTGGGAACATTATTAAAAAGAGTACTTTTGAGAAGTTGAAAAAAGTTGGACATGCCTAGATCCAGTATTTCTTCTACTTATGGCTAAACACTAGTTTTGAAATTATGCACCAGTTCCATAATGATAGCCTAATTAGGCCACGTAAAATAAAAAATTTTAATAATCTAAAACCATATTCTATAAAGGTCTTGGGATAGCTTTTTGTTATACTTTTAACATATGTTCAGAAAACATGCAGTTGAATGGATTTCAACCTAGAGGCCATCTCCTTGAACAGACAGCATTAGCAGCCTGCCATAGGCCTCTTCCTAGGGATCACTTCCCTTATCCTTTCAACTAAAGTCCTCTAGGACTTTTCTCTCCAGACCAGCTTGTCTGCTTTGAAGATCTTTTGAAGGAACTGTGTAGTCTTGTCAACTTTTTGTCTTTTGAGCTGTATTACTGTTGCTGCTTGTTCAAGCAACGTACAAATTTTTATTACAAGATGCTATTTTGCCCTAAGCATGTATGTTCCATGGATTCTTATAGGCATAAATGATTTACAAATCTTATCGACTACATGTATTTTGTGTATCTAATTCAGTTTTTAAAACATAATTTGTTTTTATTTTATGTGCTTTGGTGTTTTTCCTGCATTATGTCTGTGTGAAGGTGTCAGATCTTGGAGTCACGGACAGTTGTGAGCTGCCATGTGGGTGCTAGAGTTGAACTCGGGTCCTCTGGAAGAGCTGCCAGTGTTCCTAACTGCTGAGCCGTGTCCCCAGCTGCTCTATTTACCTTTTAACATTTATTTATTTGTTATCTATTGTACATGTCTGTGGGTACATGTGCCACAGTAGGTCAGAATATTACTTGTGGGTATTGGCTCTCTACTCTTCCATGTGGGTCCTGAGGATTGGACCCAGAGAGACCGGCATGGTGGCAGGCGTGCTGCCTTTACACAGTGACCCTTCTCAGTGGCCCTGACTATGTCTTTAAACATACAATTATATCTCTGAATTTGACTGTTTATGGTAAAATGTCACACATCATTCATGTGCAGGTATTCTATAGTATAGTTATTATAAAAAAAACTTGGCCTATTTTAATAAAGGCGTGTCAATTAATGCATTAAGGATAACCTTAAGGGGCACTTGGATTAGTTTAAACAAGAGTGAGTCTAAATGTGAATACTCCACTCATCTTTCTGTGCCCTCTGCCTGCCTGTCTGTCTGTCTCTCATGTGTGTATCTGCTGCATGAGTTGTGTCTTTGTCAGGTGTCTGTGTGTGTGTGTCTGTGTCCAATGCTCGTCATGCATGTCCTAACTGAGGGCTTTTCTCTGTATTTATTGAATAGTGCAGGAAAAAAACATGGGAAAGGAATAAGAATTCTTTACAGGAGAATAAATTACTGACCCCAAATAGCACTCAACTCTGCAGACAGTTGTTTACCAAGCTATATCCACAGCTTTTAATATTTACAGTGAATATTTATTTTAAGGTTGCTTCCAACCTATTGGCTGCTTTCATCAAATGATTACCACAACACACATATAATTCTCTGGGTTAGGAGTATGCAAGAGTATGCAACTTAAGATAAAACCATTCAGCTTAGGCTGTGCAAGCTCATTTCATGGAACGTGCAGGGGATGTTAAGGTTGGTTACTTGTTCAAGGAAGGTCAAAGTTAAACACGCTGATCACACAGTAAGACAGCAGGCTAATTATGTAGTCTTAGATGATCTCAAGGTTTGTTGTTAGCTTGATGGCAACATTTCAAAAAGTTTAGTTTTGGAGTTGACACATTTTAAAAAAAATGTCTCACTACAGAAGGTATAGGAGAGAGAGCGTGGCGACCAGAGAACTGCTTCCTGGGGGTTTTTATTGCCTTTGGTTATTAACCATTTTTAGTTTTGTCCTAGAAGTTTGTGGAGAATATAGTCCCAATTCTATTTTCTTATATTTTTGGTTGTGAGCCTAGCCTTTAACGGCTGAGCCATCTCTCCAGCCCCCAATTCTATTTTCTAGTAATATTTAAGATATACAATATATTGCCAGGAAAAAACAAAGTTTTACATTTAAAACAACATTTTGTATTGTGAAAAATTAAAATGTAGAACCCTAGGACTGACCTTGGCCTTTATGAACTATCCTATTTGCAATTCTTTTTGTTTGTTTGTTTTTCGAGACAGGGTTTCTCTGTGTATCCCTGACTGTCCTGGACTCACATTGTAGACCAAGCTGGCCTTGAACTCACAGAGATCTGCCTGCTTCTGCCTCCCGAGTGCTGGGACTAAAGGCGTGCGCCACCACGCCCGGCTCCACTACTTGTGATTCTTAAAGCCATCTACTTGTTTATACTTCCCGGATTTATGTTTCCAGACAAGAACTATCACCTAAACTTCAAACTTGTGCATGTGTATATGTAGACTGTGTATGTATGTAGAGAGAGAGTGTGTGCGTGTGTAGTGTTTATAAAATGTGTCCAGGGTCCTTTATTGTTTGCTTACTTAGAAAATAGATTATTTGTCATTGTTTTTCTGAAGATAAATCAGTATCTGTAATTTTTGGTAGTATTTGTATTTTTTACTTATAGCTTCATTAGATTAATTTTAGATGTTGCAGAAAATTGTAGCTAATGTATTTATAGGTTACTTGGTTATATTTGTTTTAATTAACCAAGTACTTTAAAATGGTATCTAAGTAGAAATGCTCTTCTATTGCTCCTCACTTCTCCATTGTGTAGAAACATGAAGTTTTGCTGCCCTCTGCCTGTGAGGAGTCACCAACAATTGGAGGGAAATTGAGCCATGTTCTCTGAGGTTTTCCTTTGAAACTGATATTTTTTATTGAAAGTAACTTTGTAGAGTAGTCAATTTTGGATACAATGTTAGTAATCTTGTGAAAAATATTTTAGTTGGGTGAACTAAATTGGGAAATAAAATGAATATTTTATTTATGGAATATTATTTCATAAATATTTGGGGTGGGGGAAGAAAAAGCAGAAAATACTAGCTCTGAACTGGAAGTGGCAGAATCTAAGCTCCAAGTGTGTTCTAGGAATATACTTGTATGCTCAGCTTGTGAGAAGAGGTAAAACTGAGGAGGACTTCGTCCACAAGTCTTCTGGCCTCTTAGTGAAGGTGTAAGGCCTCACCAAGGATGCTGCTGACTAAATGACTCAGGGCAGAGCATCCTGTAGTATGATGTGCAAAGTGTCCTGGAGATCTTATTGATTCTGATTCCCACATTCTGATTCATTAGGGTAGGGCCCAACGGGCTGAATTTCTTGTCCTCGACACCTTCTATTGCTGGGGACACAGGGCCTTACGCTGGCCAGGCAAGCAGTCTACCATTGAGCTAAATCCCTAACCTGCAGGTTTCCTTTCCTAACAAACTCTGAGATAATGCTGTACCATGTAAGAATTAAATTAAGGATCTTAGCACAGTGTTTTGAGCTCTTGATATAACAGAGTTTCAGATACAAATATGCAGAGTGAAAATGTCAGAATTCCTCCTTAAGGGAAGAGGGGAAAGGAGGGAAATGAATATCAAGTACTATGTACTCTGTTCTCTGCTGAATGCTTAATTCAAGCCCAGCTATTGTCTTTCTTGCTAGAGTTAGGCATTGCTCCTTTAAACTAAAATGTAGTCACTATGGAGTTAGATCCTCAGGGTTATATTATTTTGTATACTGTGTCCAAGTCACTAATTCTCCTTTACTTGTTTTGTTTTCCCTTCCTTATTCTTTCAAGTGTAGATGACTTATCTCATATAATATCCTCCTTTTGTGATCTTTAAATGTGATTTACTTGTTTATGATTCCAGGATTTATATTTCCAGGCAAGACATGCACATATGTCATAGGGTTCATATCATATATTTATATATGTTCAATATCTCTAGTGTGCCATTTCAATACCTTTACTTGAATAGTAACTCTCTACCTCAGACCTAATTCTTTGCTTCATAAGTGTTTTCTCCATATTGTTGGGGTAGTGTTAAGCATTCTAAATGTTAATTAATTGGTCCTGCTTGCTGTCTGTTACTTTCATTGACTCTGATTGGTTAAATAAAATGCCGAGGCCTGAGATTGGGCAAAGACAGAAAGGTGGGACTTCCTGGGATGAGCACAGGAAGCCTGCTCTTTAGACAGAAGAAGAAAGCATTCCAGCCAGCAGCAGGAAGAAGAAGGAATTCCAGCCAGGAGCAGCAGGAAGGAGGCACACACCATGGGTTAGAGAAAAGAACCTCATTTCACATGGCCAGGAACATCGGCATATTGTGGAGTATGGCAATCCAAGGGGACGGATGTATATATGGGATCATATTTGGGCAATAGAATTAAGAGCTAGCTTAGATGGGCCAGGATTGAACAACTCAGGCCAAGGCTTGTTAAAATCCATCCTGTGTCTCTGTGTGCTCATTTATAATGTCTTGATGAGAATTAACAACCGCCAAACCAATTAACAATACTATAAATACTGGTTAATCAATTTAATTAGTCATTTTTTTCAATACCATATAGTCTTTCTTATTTCAGAAAATAGTATTTTCATTTTCCATTTATTAATTTCTTAAGTAAAAAGTCCAGCACTTAAGTAGCATTTCTACAATGTGAAGTACCCGAGTTGAACCAAAGGTCCTGTTGGGGTCTGTATTGTCACAGTAGATTCTTCATTGGTCTCTCTGTTTTCACCTTTGTATTTTTCTGTTCTCTGCAAACTAGTCTTAATACTTGCTTGCATCCTGTCAAGGGTGAAACTGCAATTTAATTATCAAATGTATTTATGAATAAGTATAAATACAATTTATTAATAAGATTAGGCCGGCTGAGCAGCTGGCGGCTTGGCAGAGCAGTGGGCAGCCTGGCGGGATATCAGCCGACGGGCCTGGCCTGCCTCAACTGTTGGCCTGATTTGTCCTGGGGAAGGAGCCCTGGACCTAGCGTGGCCTACAACACCTGTAACCTAAACTCTGTTAAGTAATATAAGATGTTATATTAGGCATGTAGAATTACCAGCCGCTTGGCGGGAGACTTGCCAGAGTTCAACAGGCGTCTGGGAGTCCGACGGCCCTAGATTGCTTGGACTGACAGACTATAAGCTGCCACGGTCCTTTCCCCAATAATTAATACACCAAGACCTTTTAATGTTTCAACACTTAACCCTTAGCTGGGCAGACTCTCAATTAGCTACTCTTAAGTTAACCTGGATCACCTAATCCCAAGCCACCATGTGCCTGTCATTACCTTCCAGTGTTCTCAAACACATCTATCTGCTTCCATGTCTCCTGGTGGAATGAGCTAATCCTTTGTGTAAAACACAGGGTTCTTGTTCTAATCTCAGGAAGTCCCACCTTCCTATACTCTTTTCTACCCAGCTACTTGGCCATCAATGACTTTTATTAACCAATCAAGAGAATGCCTCAGAAGGGGCGGTAAGCGGACGTCAGCATTGAAATCAGCCTATCAGAAGCAATGTTATTAGACCTTCCCCAATACAAGGTCTTCCATCTGTGAGCAAATCCTTAAGGAAGATCAAAGTCTTAATTGATCTGGTTCATCTTTTCCTATCCCCATCCCTCATCACTATCTATAATGGCCCACTTGGAGACTGTCCCCTTTTCGTGACTGCATCCCTCCCCAAGATACCCGATCATTCACTCTGTAGGAGCGTCTTGGAACAGGGAACCTTACTTGAAGAGTCGCCTCCATCACAATGGCCTGTGGTCAAGACTGAGGGGCGTTTCCTTGATAGGTGATTGCTGTGGGAGGGCCTGGTCTAAAGTCCACAGAGAGGAATCTGAGCAAGCCCTGGAAAACAAGCCAGTAAGCAGTGTTTTTCTATGGTCTCTGCGTCAGTTCCTGTCTTCAGGTTCTTGCCTTGAGCTCCTGCCTGGGCTTTCTTTGGTGATGGTCTGTAACTGGTGAGCCAAGTAAATTTCCTCCCTAAATTGGCTTTGGTCATGGTGTTTATCTCAGCAGCAGAAAGCAAACTAGGACACTCTAGTATTAGTCACTTTAGAGATGCACATCAATTTTTTTTCATCTTTTCTATCCCTATTCAGTTTATTTATTAGTACTCCTAGCCACATCTAATCTTCTGTGAGTATATGATTTACTCTCTGCCTTCTTCAATGGAATGTCAGCTTTACGAGGGCAGACATTTTGTTTTGCTTCTGCTGTGTTCCCAGGATCTGGCACAGTGCCCAGCAAAAACAGGCGCAGAGGGGAGGCTCAGTTAATGTTTGTTGAGTGAATTGTAGGTGAGCAGGTATGTCTCCTTTCTCTCTCTGTTTCAGTAGGAGAGTTACTCACAAAACAGTGAGGGTTTTCCTGACTTTCTAATAGCTGCTTTCTTATGCAGTTTTTTTTTTTTTTTTTTTTTTTTTTTTTAGTGATTTTTAACCTGAAATTGGATTCCTTTATCTTTGGTCTTTATTTGGCAACTATTTTAAGGGCATTGTTGCTTAACTGATCCAGCTCTTAATATTAGACTTTCAGGAAGTTGATGATTATTGTTAAAATGGGATGTCCATGAAATAAATCATTAATTCAGTAATAAAGACAATATTTCAGCCATACTATTGAGCCTGTTGAATAATTTTTAACTTCGACTAAACTACATTTTATTTTTTTTTAGCTAATACTGAGAACCTTACAAGACTATAATAATTTAAAATCAGTTCTAGTTTTAAAATCCATTATTGACTTTGATTATAAAATATATTGTAATATAAAACAGACTAGGCCTGTCTTCTGTAAATTTTCTGGAACTGTTTGGAATATGACATTGAATGGAATTGAGTTAGTACTGCACTGTTTCATATGTAGTTAGTATCCCTGCATGCAGAGCATGCTCATTTGTGTCAGAGAAAACTTTTCTGTCCTCAGGAGCATGTTGGCTTCACTTCATAGCAGAGGTGTAAACAAGGGAGGGGAGGCGCTGGAGGGTGGACTCTGGGTGTTGGGGGAGGGGTGGATCCAGTCTCCTGGACTGGAGTCGTATCTGCACTTGAGACGCTTTGGACAGAGGGAGATTGCACTGAATAACGCACAGAGGTAGGTGATATGTTTGGAAATGGAATTTTCTCTAGAAAAAGCACAGATTTTGCATAGAGAATAAGAAGGAGACTCAACTAACAGAATATACAGTTTGCTTCTAAAAAAGCACTTTAGAAAATATTTAACTTTTTTTCTTTTTATCAAGGCGAGCGAGTTCTTGCCAGAACCCATGTCAGCAGCGTTATTCTTTGTCTCTTTGGACATGCCGATTTCTGCGGAATATCCAGAGATTCATGACACTGCTGTGGCTTATTTGGAACAGCTGGGTTCTGAAAATTACAGCATTTATAAGCGAACTGCAGAGACTGTTTATTCAATTGAATGCACTTGTAACTTCCTATCTGATGTGGAGAAAGAGGTAAAATATTTTATAAATAGTCTCTTAAATCTTTTTGGTGAAGTGTTTAGAAAATCTAACCTATAATGTTCCAACTGATAGATATAAAACTAGTAAATTGTAAAATGTGACATAATTTTACTTAATGGGTCTATAGTCTGATTAAAATAAGGATATAATTTATATAAAAACAACACAGAGACATTAGAGTACTGAATAGTGTGTATTCTTAGAATTAGTGGTTTCAGAAAGCCATAACTATTATGTCTTACACATAACAGCAAGCCAAGTGTCTCATAGTGTGGGAGCTGAGTGATGACTGATTAATCAGGATTATGAGACATATGTTAATGCGTATTTGAAGATGAAATTTTGTTTTAACCTTTATGACAGTTACTACATGATTTCATGAAGAACCTGATATTTTGGTAGTTGTTAATTGCAGTCTTGAGTTATTATTCTTAAGATTGTGGGTGTCTTGAGGTATAATACCAAAGCAGTAATTATTACCACTTATCTCATTTAAAATACCATTGAAATGCAGCATATTATACTGAAAGGCCAAGTGGATCCCAGAAATGGGTCCCAGAGATGACCTTGCCTTGAATAGAGGGATGTGTAGCGTGTGAGAATGTAAAAATGGATCCTAAAGAGTAAGCACACAATTGATGTGTAGCGTGTGAGAATGTAAAAATGGATCCTAAAGAGTGAGCACACAGTTCCTACTTTTGAAGTATTCTGAACCTCATGCTTATAACTTTTCTTACTCATGATGGTTTTCGCCCTTATCTTATTTTTTTGCCATATTCCCTTTCCTGTCACCTTCCCCTGTGCTGGGGATGGGATCTCAGGCCTTGCATGCGTTTGGGAAGCACTTACTGCTGAGCTGCACTAATCCTCCAGCCCTTTTGTTTACTTTTCTGTTTGTTTTTATAAATTGACCAGATTGGCCTTGAGTCTATTTTGTAGTCCTGGTGGGCCTTACACTTGTTCCCGTGCCTTAGCCTCCTCCATAGGTGGAATGAAGGTCCGAGCCACCTGGCCTGGTCCATTTTTTGTCACTTCTTGATGCCACTGGCTTCCTGTTTCTTCTTTTGCAATTTTAAATTGCATCATTAAGTGGCTATCTTTGTGCATTCTGCAGTCTTCTAACTGTGTGCATGTAGATGCCTTTTTGTTCCCAGAACTTGCCAGGATGCTAAGTGGTAACCCAGAACTTGCCAGGATGCTAAATGGTAAAATACTCTAGGCTTTTAGTCACAGAGGTCAAACATGAGCAAAGGAAACCCAAGTAATGAACAGTCTCAGGTGACATTTCACTAGGGTCCCCCTACACTTTACCTTCTAGGTTGATATTTTTAAATTGATTTTTTTTTTAGAAAGTGAACTTAAATGTGAACAGGGCCTCTGAATGGTTTAATTTCTTGAAAAGACTTAGTTAACTATGAGAATTTTATATTATACGAATTTCATATTTCCTATCCTTTTTTTCTTTTATTGCAGGGGGAAAAGAATCTGCTAGAATTAGTGGAGCTGGCCGACCAAGCCTTGCATAGCTTTTCCTATCATCAGCATTCCCCCCTAATAAAGGAAATCATCTGTATCTGTTCAAAGATGTAATATTCCCTTATTAAATGTGACAATATTAATATAGAGCCGTGTGTGTGGACACACGTGTGCATGTGTGGGCACTGTCTGTGTGGCATGGATATGCAAACTTAGGAATAATATAAACGAAACTGACCGTACATGTTTCCTATTTTAATGTAAGTTGCTCTGTGGGTCTCACTATTAAACTGTATTAGTTTATTAAATTGTGTGTCTGTATCAAGCTAGTTAACCACTTTACTTACGAGTTAACTTGAACAGTGTGAGGCCTGTAAGGAAAGCGAGTAGTCCCTGGATTTGTGTGCATTTGTACAATTCCTGTCAACTACGTCAAACAGTTATTAGTTTAAATAGTCAGAGGTGCTGCCTCACACTTACAGACCCAGTGCTCGGGACACAGAAGCAGGAGGCTTACTTGGAGTTCAAAGTCAGCACACTGCATAGTGAGACCCAATCTCAAAAAACCAGTCAATGCAGCGCCAAGTTTAAGATTCCTTTTTATAACTTTTATAAAATTACTAATTTTCTTAAATGGATTTTTAGAAAGCATTATGCATTGGTTAGTTTATTTTGAGATATTGGAACAGATTCCTAAAATCCTACAAAATAGCAAATATCAGTTAACTTTTGAATCTTAATTTTATTTATTTATTAATATGTGTGTGTACGTGTGTGTGTGTGTGTGCGCGCGTGTGCATGCATGCGTGTGCACATGTTCAGCATGCGTTCACATGCCATGACATGTGGAGGTAGGAGGGCACTTTTGGGGACTAAGTTCTCTCCTATTGTAGGATCTGGGAATTGAAGTCAGGTCATCAGGTTTATGCGGCAAGCACTTCTACCCTCTCAGCCATTTCCCTGGCTCAAGGCAAAGTTTGTTTCTAATTAAAAATTTATTATTTTTTGTACGAGTTTTCACTATTTACCCTGGGCTAGCCTGGAACTTTCTATGTAGTCCAGGTTGGAACTTAGTGATCTGCCTACCCCTGTGCCCTTAGTGCTGGACTTGACAGCAGGTGTCACCATGCCTGGCTGCAAGTGTGTGGTTTTAAAGATGTTTTCTCTTTGGTTATGTCTCTCTGTTCTTTAGAGAGAAAAAAAATACACACACACACACACACACACACACATATTGGCCTGGTAAGTTCATGCCAATCTAGTTAACTAAGGAAAGATGTCACTCAGAGGAACTGGAGTAGGAGGGGATCTTTCCCAACATGCTTTATAATCCTTTGCTTAGTGACTTGCTGGCCTCAGATGTCTTGGCTGTTTTTTCTTTTTTCCAGCTGGAAATCTGTGCAGGCCAGTCCATTACTCCAGGGAGAGAGTCAGAAGGTGCTTCTCCATTTGCTGTCTCACCCATTGCCCCAGGTGAAGGTGGAGACTTACCAGTGCTGCCTGGAGACTGTGAAGGTGGGACCCTCCTTTGCTTGTTTCTGTGTTGGCCCCAAGAACTATCTTCCATAAGTGATGCAGTCACGAGCCAGCTCTGGGAAGGGTGCACTACAAATCCAACAACTCCTGTAGGCCCTTTGGGGGTGACGAGTGTCTGCACTTGGCCACACTTCCTTCTGATCTGTTCTCACGCCAATAAACACATCTCTGCTGTCTCGGTGTTGGTGTGTGTCTTTCCATCCGTGTTTACAGTGTTTGCATGTCTTTACCAAATGTTTAGCGTAACTGAAGGGTTTGAGATCTACTTACTTCAGGTTTGTTGTAAGTCGGAATTTATTTCCTTTTACCTATGATGTCCTTTTAGGTTGGATCTCCTTTTTACTGAACTGAAGTTTTTAATGCTGTGCTGGAATTTTTAAGTCACAGTGCTCAGATAGCCTTATACCCCTCTGAGATGATTTTTAAAGCTGTCATTTTGGTAGTATCATCTAGGAGATGGCCATAAAAGGCTTATAGAGGGAATTATTACATTTATGGATTAATAAACTGAAGCTCAGAGAATTGTGTATATTTTAAGGAAGTGACAGCTATTTTTAAACACTAAAGCTGATGTCTTAGCTCTCAAAAGTTTAGACTTTTGTGGCATTAAGTTAATTATTAAAAATAAAAATAATGTATATGCATATAAGTATGTGTGATCACATGCATATATTTTGACCTGTGAATTGTTAATAGTTATAAGGACAGAGTAAGAAAGAAATTGAGCTTAGGTTTGTTACTCAATATTATGTGTGCTTCCACCTACTGTATTTACATTCTATTAATATCTCTGATCACTTCTGTTCTCTCTCACATTACATAGCTTCTAGGAAAGCATTTTAGAAAGGATTCGATGATGTTTCCTTCTTTTGCATGTTTCATCAATACATTTCTTCCCCAATACTTTTTCTTTTTTTTTTTTTTAAGATTTATTTTATTTATTTTATGCATATGTGTGCTCTATCTGCATGTACACCTGTATTCCAGAAGAGGGCACCAGATCACATTGTGGATGGTTGTGAGCCACCATGTGGTTGCTGGGAATTGAACTCAGGACCTTTGGAAGAGCAATAGGCAGTGCTCTTAACCGCTGAGCCATCTCTCCAGCCCCCTTTCTTTTTTTTTTTTTTTTTAAATTTGAATTTTGTTTTTTTTTTTTCTCAAGGCTTAGTAAATCAAGTCACAGATAAAACACATTAGTTTACAGTTTTAAAGTTTTGTCTTTTATAATTGTTGACTTTCAGAGGTTATGTTGGTTATGAAGACTTTTCTCATTGAACATTATATAGCCCATATGGATTTGAATAGTTAGGTAGAAAATCTTACTAATGATGTATTATTAATAATAAATAAATAAATAAATAAATAAATAAATAAATAAATAAATAGTACAGAATAAAATTGGAAATAAATTATAAACAGAAGAAAGGACTCTTTTAGAAAAATCATTCACTAATTTCAAAATATTTGTATTATTTTACAGGAATGTTTAGGTGTCCATAATGTCACTAAACCTGTATCCTCACTTTGTAGTGGAATTCATTTTCTGCTTCATCCAAAAGTGCTATATGAAATCTCTGCATTTGGTATTCAAGAACCCAAAAATGAGGTATAACGTTTTAAAAATATGGGCAAAAGGTTACTCTACCAAGTCAAAGAAATACTCTAATAAAATTGAACAGCTTGATGAGAAGCTACAAGGAAATGTGTATTTGATGCATTATAGAATAATAATGTCAGATCAGTTCAGTTCTGACATTATTTACATAAGAAGAAATGTTAAAGAAACTGAATCAAAATACAGATGCACTTGATCTCATAGACACAGATCAGCGATTTACTTATGGTTTCTTCTTAGATGTGGATGAACAGCTGTATTTCAGATTCATTGATAAGGTAAACTATCAGAAGCTAATGGGGAGCAAACACACTAATACTAGAATATAGATGATATATGGAGAGAGGAACACCTGAAGAAAGAGAAGCTAGTTTTGTACCTTTTGGTTTTATGAAGCATTATATGTCTGTATGTTGTTGAGCAGGTGAATGCTGCCGCCAAGGCCATCCTCCTGTACCTGCTTCAGGGACGACTGATGATGGCAGTGCCCACCTGGAGCCGGTTCATCGAGTCTCTCTGTCCTGTCATGCCAGTGCTGCAGGTGCTCTGCGCAGTAATTGTTTACGGTGCCATATTCTTTGCTGGTTGTCAGTGATGTAAAAGAACACAAACAGCAGAACTGTCACACTGAGGAAAATGAGGTGGTGCTGGGAAGGCACTGGGGACTTGAGCCGGAAGTGGGCGGCCGTCTTGTTTCTGGCAGGGGGGTTAAACCAACAAGGATAGCTGATTGTGTGTGTGTGTGTGTGTGTGTGTGTGTGTGTGTGTGTGTACACGTGTATACGTGTACACTTTACATACCCGGGTGGGAGGTCAGAAGCGTTGACTGCAGAACAAGCAGGCGTTGCATAATTAGCTTGCCTCATGAATTCTATTGTGTATGTATTTAATTAGAGTAATACTTTGATTAATGAGCTTCTAGGCACACAGCTTTCTTAACCTTCTGGGCATTGAAAGAATGAGGAAAGTTTAGGTTCCTACCTCCCTTGGATGGCAAGTTAGAGCTAGGACCCACAAACTTATTTATTTTAATTAAATTCTATTTATGTGTTTGTGTCTGTCTGTATGAGTGTATGCCATGTATTTGTGGGTACCCATGGAGACAAGAAAGAGGTGTCAGATCACCTGGAATTGGAGTGACAGTCAGTTATGAACTGCCTGATGTGGGTGCAGGGAACTGAACTTCAGTCAGAAGTGCTCTTTACATTGGAACCATCTCTCCAGCCCCAGGTTTGCTTGTCTGGTTGATTTTAAGTACATAATTATCTTTATCTTTAGAACTGAATAACTGTCAAATTACTATATAAAACTAATTATTTTTTTGTATTTATTAAATAGGATCCTATTGTAAGTTTGCTGATGTGTCATAAGATACTCTGGTCTAAAAACCTAATTGGGGTTCTTAAGAGTTCAGGTGGCTTGCCTGAGAAAGGAATAATTTGCAGCTGACTCACTTTAAAGAAGGGATTAAGATGTGGAAAAGCTTTTGACTAGTGCTATGAAGAAAAGTGACTTTTATTACTATGTCCCTTCCACATTCTCCTTTTCAGCTTTATGGTGCTGCTATAACAAGCATCATGACCAAAATGATGCTCTTCTGTGACTCTCTCTCTGTGGCTCGCTCTTCTGTGACTCTCTCTCTCTGTGGCTCGCTCTTCTGTGGCTCGCGCTCTGTGGCTCGCTCTTCTGTGGCTCTGTGGCTCGCTCTCTGTGGCTCGCTCTTCTGTGGCTCTCTCTGTGGTTCGCCCTCTGGCTCGCTCTCTGTGGCTCGCGCTCTGTGGCTCGCTCTTCTGTGGCTCTCTCTGTGGTTCGCTCTCTGTGGTTCGCTCTCTGTGGCTCGCGCTCTGTGGCTCGCCCTTCTGTGGCTCTCTCTGTGGTTCGCTCTTCTGTGGCTCGCTCTTCTGTGGCTCGCTCTTCTGTGGCTCGCGCTCTGTGGCTCGCTCTTCTGTGGCTCTCTCTGTGGCTCTCTCTGTGGTTCGCTCTCTGTTCCTCGCTCTTCTGTGGCTCGCTCTTCTGTGTCTCTGTGGTTCGCTCTCTGTGGCTC
>CAJQZJ010004760.1:1611211-1623320 GCA_907164525.1 Lophiomys imhausi | reverse complement strand
GGTAGTGTGGCCATCATGGAGAGCATTGCGTGTGCAAGCTCTTCAAATACTGATGGATCAGGGTAGTGTGGCCATCATGGAGAGCATTGCGTATGCAAGCTCTTCAAAGACTTGAAAGCTGGACTGCTGTAAGATCGAGCAAGCTCATTGTTGGGTGTATAGCCAGAGGATAAGAAATCACCATGTTGGAGAGACACTGTATGTGCTAATTAGTTTTACATCAACTTGACACAAACTAAAGTCATCTGAGAGGAGGAAGCCTCAATTAAGAAAATGCCTCCATAAGATCTGCCTGCATTTCCTTCCTACCTTCCTTCCTATTAATTTATTTGTTTTCTCCCCATCACAGCTTCCTGTCCTTTGTCTCCTCTCAGTCCTCCCCTTGCGCTTCCCTTTCCCCCATAGATGTAACTTTTATTCACCAGATAGAATTGGTGTCTCAGAGGCTTACTGCTGAAGAAACACACTCTTTCTAGTTTGTTCTGAATTGTGGCTGGCTTGTTCAGCTCAAGCTGACTGATTCAAACTAACTTCTCTCAGCTTCTGACTTAATTGCTCTGCTTGGCCTCAAACTCTAGCAATCTGTTGTAATTTTCCAGCTCCTACTCATTCTCTGGCTTCAACTGCTTCCCGGCAAACTCACAAATGAACTCAACTATACTGCAGTGCCTCTCAATTGACTCCCAGCTCACTGACTGAAGTGCGCTTTCCCCAACTGAACCCCACTGCATTGAACTCAGCTGACTGAATGATATTCTTTCCACGAAGTACACTCTGTGGTGTCTGTTCTGAGAGTCGAGAGTATCCTATCTTATCAAACCTTTTTCTGAGTCACCACTTTGTCACTCACTTAGGCATCATTGTTTGGAATTAAAGGTGTGTACTAAGGGTGTGTCTAGCCAGATCACACAGACCTAGAAGGTCTTTGGATGTGATCAGAGAAGCCATGTTGCTGGATTAAAATCCCTCTACACCCCCCATCCACCCCTCCTCCTCTTCTAAGAAAAAGGGAAGCCCTCCCGTGGATATCAGTCAGCCTTGGCATATCAAGTTGCAGTAAGACTAGGTACATCTTCTTCTATTGGGGCTAGACAAGGCAGCCCAGTTAGGGGAAAGACATCACAGGCAGGCAGTGTAGTCAGAGACAGACCCTGCTCCTGCTTCAGGAGTCCCACATGAAGACCGAGCTACACAATTGTTACGTGTGTGCAGAGGGCCTAGGTCTGTCCCATCCATGCTATCTAGTTGGTAGTTCAGTCTCTGTGAACCCCTATGGACCCAAGTTAGTTGATTCTGTAGGTTTTCTTGTGGTTTTCTTGACCCCTCTGGCTCCTTCAATCCTTCCTACCCCTTTTCCACAGGATTCCCGAAATTCCACTTAATGTTTGGCTGTGGGTCTCTGCATCTGTTTCCATCGATTGCTGGGTGAACTCTGATGACAGTTATGCCAGGCTCCTGTCTGCAAGTATAGCAGAATATCATTAATAGTGTCAGGGGTGGGCTCCCTCTCATGGCAGGGATCTCAATCTGTTCCTGTTATTGGTTGGTCCTTCCCTCAAATTCTACTCCATCTTTTACCCCTGCACATCTTGTTGGCAGGACAATTTGTTGATCTAAGGTTTTATGGCTGAGTTGATGTCCCAGTCCCTCCACTGGAAGTCTTGCCTGGTTACAGGACACCCATTGCTAGTATTCTTAGCTGGGTCACTCTCATAGATTCTTTGAAGGTTCTATTGTCCTAGGTTTGTAGCTCATCCCAGAGATGTCCCCCAATCCAGTTGTCTCTCACAGTACTCTCCCCCCACCACATTACTCCTGTTCCCATCCCACTCTTCCAACCCATTTCCCTCCACCCACCCTTGATGCCTAATCTATTTCCCCTTCTCAGTGAGATTCAAGCATTCCCCCCCTTGGGCCCTCCTTGTTACTTAACTTCTTTGGGTCTGTGGTTTGTAGCATGGTTATCCTATACTTTATGATGAATATCTATTAAGTGAGCACATACCATTTCTGTGTCTGGGTCACCTCACTCGGGATGGTCTTTTCTAGTTCTGTGCATTTGCCTGCAAATTTCATGACATCATCATTTCTAGTGGCTGAGTAACACTCCACTGTGTAAATGTATACTTCTGGATTTTAGAGTCTCTTTTGAGAAGTCAGGTGTAGTTCTGATAGGTCTGCTTTTACAACTTTCTTGGCCTTTTTCCCTTTTGCAGCTTTTCATATTCTTTCCTTGTTCTGTACATTTAGTGACTGAAGAATTTCCTTTTTTGGTCCAATCTATTTGGTGTTCTGTAATTTTTTGTATATAGGCATCTCTTTTTAGGTTTGGGACATTTTCTTCTATGATTTTGTTGAAAATATTTTTTTGGGGCTTTGAGCTGGGAATCTTTCTTCTCTTCCTATTATTCTTAGATTTGGTCCTTTCATAGTGTCCCAAATTTCTTGGATGTTTTATGTCAGAAACTTTTTAGATTTAACATTTTCTTCTAGAACTGTTATTCTATTGTATCTTCTATACTTGAGATTTTCTTTTCATCTCTCATACTCTGTTGGTGATGGTTGCAGTTGTAATTTCTGTTTTCTTACCTAGGTTTTCCATCTCCAGGATTCCCTGTTTGTATTTTCTTTATTGCTTCTATTTCCAGTTTCAAGTCTTGAACAGTTTTATTTCCTTTACCTGTTTGATTGTATTTTCTTGTGTTTCTTTAAGGGACTTATTCATTTCCTCTTTAAAGTTTTCTATCATCTTCATAAGATTGGATTTAAGGTCATTTTCTTGTGCTTCAGCTGAGTTAGGATATCCACGGTTTGCCGTAGTAGGATAGGTGATGCTATATTGCCTTGGCTCTTTGCTGGTTGTGTTCTTATGCTGGCTTTTAGACAAAATTGGCTGAGTTTTGCTGTTATTGTTGGCTTAGATGCTGATTTCTGAATTTATCTGATATCTGATAAAATGGGTAGATGTTTTTTAGAAATTTTCTCCCTTAGTTTCTGTTTCCTCTCTGTCTTGTGGCCTGGGTGGCCTGGGGTTCTGGTGACTCACTAGTGGTCCAATAGGGTATCTTCCCTGGGTTTCTTGTGGTCTTTGTGGCCTGTAGAGTTTTGGGTGCTAATCTTGCCTCTGGGATCCCGAGTGCCAGCATGGCCTGGAGTCCCTGTTGCCAGAGTGGCCTCTGGGAAAGCAGGCATAGTTGTCGGCTGGAAAATGGATCACAGGGGATTATTGCTCTTGGGTGTGCCTTGGGAAGACTTGAAAGGCAAAGGATTGAGAGGGCAGGGTCTTACCTATTTGTTCCTGGTGCCAGTAGGCCATCAGGAATGCAGTCAGAATTGTGGGCTGGAAAATTGGAATTTTCTTAATGATTGATGTGTGATGGCCCACCCCATTGGAGGGGGTGTAATCTGTTGACTGGTGGTCCTGGGTTCTATAAAAAAAGCAGAGTGAGCAAACCATGAGGAGCAAACCACTAAGTAGCACCCCTCCATGGCCTCTGCATTAAGATTTGCCATGTAGAATTAAAATAATTCATTTGCTTTCTAAAATTCTAGTTCTAAATAGTATCGAAAATAGTTTACATGTTTGTTAGTTTTATAATTTTATTTTTTATATTCCATATTTGAGCAATGGAATTGAAGTCAGATTTGCTTGTAACTTGCATATTTTCACAGTATACAGATTCATAAAAATATTTTGTGTAGTGTAGTGAGAATTTTGGAATTTTGGTTTCTTAAAAAAAACTCAGAAATATTATAAGAATATATATCCATTTTAATTCCAGGTGTGGGGATATGGGTTGCTTCACAGCAGTTGACTATGGTTTGCCTCATGCTCTAGCAGGGGTGTGAATTTGCCAGCTGCAAATAGCTTCTGCAATTGTGTGATGTTTGGAATTCTTGAGACTCTTTAGAGGGTATACAAATGCTAGAGCCCTGAGAGACATGGTGGATTGTTGGTTGGTTGCTGTTAGTTGCAGTTTGTTAAATATCATGTGCAAAGAAGAAAGAAGGAGAAGGAGGAGAAGAAAGGAGGGGAAGGAGAAATTAGATATTCTGACGGCAAAGATCAAACTTGCCCCAAGGAGTTTGAGCCCCTAATCAGCAGGAAGTAGTCTAATGATAATGTCACCCCCCTTTCGAACCCCTCCTTTTATTCAGGGATCTCTTTTTTTTCTCTCATATCTAGTGTAAGGGGGTTGAAAGGGAAGAAGGAAAGGGGTGGAGAAGGGTGGAAGAAAGAAGAGCCCACAAATTAGCAAATGCTAGCTGCAATATTGTCTTCTAATTTCAGCCCTAGGTATGCCATAGTTTTAGTCGTTTGAAATTTGTGTGCATAACTGTCCGATATATTTCAAAATGTTTTTAAAGCCACAAACCACTTGTTTAACTTTTAATGCTATTTTGTCTATAGATATTAAGATGCATGGAGCGGTGAAAAAGTTGTGTTTAGTTGAGAAGATAATCGGGTATTTAAATGAATGTGTGGGTCAAGATGGCAAGGTAAGACTATAAAGTTTGGATATTTTTTATAGGCCGACTTTTTAAAAAGAGTTTATATCTTCATGCCTCTCTCTCTCTCTCTGTGTTGTATGTATGGTGTATGTTTATGTGCATGCAGATGCACTTGGCTTTGCATGCGTGTGTGGAGGTCAGAAGTAAAACGGATATCTTCCTCTGTCCCTCTCTGTTAATATTTTTGACATAGGAACCTATAGTTAACTCACTGTTTTCTTTGGACGAGCTGGCCAGGAGTCCCCAAAATCCATCTGTCTTCACTTACCAAGTTCTGGTTTACCACACTCAGATTGTATATAGACGCTAGAGATTATATCCAGGCCCTTCTTGCAAAATGCATACTTTTCTCACTGTGCCATGTCTCCAGTCCAATAGGATGTTTTAATTAGTTTGGACCTGAATTTAGCTGAATTTGGAGGAATACTTGGATTTTTAGTCTCAAAAGGGATATCTACTTATCTTTTATTTTTTGATTTCTAAAAAGGGTCTGTAAAGGAATACTAAGCTTAAAACTTATGAGTTATATATATATATATATATATATATACACACACACACACACACACACACACACACATACACACACAATGTTCCTTTTTTAAATTAATTTTTTAAAATTAAAAGTATGATTATTTTATATGTATAAGGTCTGTGCATCATGTGCATGCCTGGTGTCTGTAGAGACCAGAAGAGGGCATTGGATTCCCTAGAAGTGGAGTTAGAGTTGTAAGCTACCCTGTAGGTGCAGAGAATTGAACCTAGGTCCTCTGCAAGAGCAGACAGTGCTTCTTAACCACTGAACCATCTCTCCAGCCCAATTTTTAAAGTAATTATGTAATTAAAAAAACATAATATCTAACATCTTTTCATTTCAGTTTCATATAATTTAGTGAAAAGACCGTTAAACTTAGAAGAAGATAATGTTGGGCATTATATTTCATTTCCTGTTGGCAGGTCATAGAATGTTTGATTCAGCCCTGCCTCATGCTCCTGAGGAAGGTTTTATTTGCTGACCCAGTCATCCGTGGGTCCTTGTCACAGCAATCTTCTCTCTTGACCCTGCTATTCAGAGGTGAGTGAAGAGGGCCCCTACTGACACCAGCTATAGGCTTCAGGGACTCACCTTTTGACTGTAGATAACGTTTACTTCCCATTGTAGTAAGAGAGCAAAGTCCCTTACTATTAGACTGAGAAAGTAATCATGAAAAGCACTTGATGCTTTTGTGAAAATATCCCTTATACTGTTGTTGCCTGAGTAGGCATCAGCTGAGAAAAGCTGAGCTCTGATTGCTTTCTGCTCTGTTTGCTAATACATAATAGCTCCATGCTTATATGGCAATCATCGTCTTTGAAGAGGTAAAGCCAGCTGCCTTTCCTTTCTTTTCTTTAGTATCTGTGTCCTACTTCTGTTTTCACTTGTACCTTTATTTGATATATTTGCTTATGAGATTAGACTGAAAATGAGTCTGTAGACCCAACTAAATCACACTGAGTGACTTGCTTTGAGTATCTGTGTGTGTCTATAATTTTAAGAAACATTTAAAAACAGAAATCCATGTTTGATTTTATTTTACTGATACTTAGAAAAAAATCCACGTCTTGCTCTGGTGGACAGGCTTGGAGGAATATTGGAGCAGGGTTAAGAAATGTGGTTCTGGTGTCATGAAGTATGCCAGCAGGATGGGCGTATACAGGGCAAGAACTGAAGTAGGCAAGCAGAGAGCATAAGTCGCTTAGACCTGAGGCCCGAGGCCCAGGAGAGAGGCTGCTTTTTGGTTCTGCCAGCTCCAGTCTGTTCACACTCAAGGCTGCCGTCAGAGTGCCCCAGGAGCACTTAATCTCCGACAGCTTTACCTCATTGCTTTTAATTATTCTAAAGAGGCATTTTGGTCAGATATCTCAATATCCTGTCACCTGTTAGGGGTTGATGAGATAAATGAGATTTATATTAGAATTTATAGTATTATAAAATAATCTTATTTTAGCATTTTTCCCCTCAATGGTGATCTGCTTACAAAGTGAGTAGGAGACAGTTTATTTAAGAAACATTTGTAAAAGTCCAAACCAGGTAAAAACAAAAAACAAAAAACAACAACTCATTTTTAGGGTCATAAAATTTTAAGTGGAGTGTGAAATTTTTTTATATATCTTTAGGTAGTGATCACCTGATAGAATAGCAAATATAGATATCTGATTTTATTTATTCATTCTTTCATTTGTTGCTTTCCCTTTAAAATTTATTTTTTTTGAGACAAGGTTTCGCTGTGTAGCTCTTACTGATTAGAACTTGCTATCTGGACCAAGTTGGTTTTGAACGTGAACTGGTCAGCCTGTCTCTGCCTTTTAGGTGCTGGCATTACAGATGTGTTCCACTGCATCTACTTCCAGTTTCTTTATTCATGTAATAATTATTTTGTTAATATCATTTAATTTATTCAGTCTCCCATTTACCAATTCTCATTTAAATTATTCAAATACTGCATTTGTGAGTACCTAGTGGATACTAAAGCACTTTCCCATGTGTGGGATGGTGTTTAGAATTAAGGTTGTGTGTGTGTTAGAGACAGTGCTGCCCAGCGAGCCACACCCCCAGCTTGCCGAAGCACAAGCTATATCCTTTTGGTATTTTTAGCAGTTGTTCTCCCTCATACACATGCAGGGAAATTTATATTTTTTAACCAGCTACTCTGCCAGGAAAATGTATTCCTGTGTAAATGTTTATGAAGCATATACTGTGATCTAGGTGGTAGACCCTTTTGTTAGAGTTATGAGGATCAGAGAGCCAATGACTTTGACAAATAATCACAAACACAGCATAATAGTACCTCAAGTGGGATTCCTGATACCAGAGGAATGCTGAATGTGTCAGAGTTAGGGAAGTATTAGATAATGTTCCTAGGAAACATGACACAAGCTGGGGTTTGAGAATTGCATGGCAGTTTAGGTAGACATGGCTGACTTACTGGTAGAGGAGGAATGTATGTTTCATATTTTGGCTTGTAAGGAAAAATAGAATTTGAAGGAGTGTAGATGAGGGGAAAATGGTAGGATGTAAGGAGGGAAGTTCATGCAAGATCCGATAGGTAAGGAGCAGAGAGGAGCTACTTGTATTTTATAGATTATTCTGTCCTAGCATGAGAACTGCTTGACAGGCTTTAATGGTTAAATAACCATGCAAAGCTCTCTTTTGAGTTTTAAATTTTCTGTCACAGAATCTTATACTGTAAATCAGGGGTAGAAACTAACTTAGATAGTATTCATTATACCATTATAGAGGGAGGAAATTGAAGTCTCAGATATTTGAGGACTTGGGCATAGTCATAACTAGATACGTGGTAGAGGCAGGAGAACTCCAACTTATCGTCTTTTTTCAATGATCAAAGTTACATATCCCCATTGCAAAATTCCAGACAGTATTGTTGAAAGTGAGTGTTTTTTCTCCCTGCTCCAAGCTCCTGGAATATGACTCAGACTCAAAATATATTTACAAATACTTAGTACATACAACTAGGCTTATTCCTTGATTAGCTTGTAGCTTAATCAACCCATTTATTCTAGTCTAACTTCTGTCATGTGGCTTGTTGCCTCTGCTCAGGTACCATGCCTGTGTCCTCCTCCATGTTCCCTGCGAATCTCTCACACTTGGCACTCTCCCAGACCTCTCTGCCTACCGGATGTCCCTCCTCTTATTCTAACTGTTCCTATAGGCCATTGTTTTATTGACAGCTTCTATATCCATACAATACATAAGATACTCCTTCCATTTTTTTGTATACAGCTATTTTGTATACAGCTATACAAAATAAGATTCTATAGGTTTTCATCATCTCTGTTTTTTAAAGTATCTCTAAAGAGGAATGTTGTACTGTTATTTCATTGTTTCCATTTGCCATATTATTGGATATTTGCTTCAGATTTTTTATTGTTAGAAAATCATTTGTCTATCATCTTGTGCATGTACTGTCATTAAAGCCCTTACTTTTACTATGGATTGTGGTTAAGTTCTCTAGTGGAAAAAGGGTCGATTTTCTTCACAGCTCTGCCATCACTGGATGTGTCTCATTTAAAAAGAATGTGTAGGTAAAAATAATAGTTCAAATTGGTTGAGAGTAATGGTGATGGGAAAATGAAGCTGTAGGGGAGAAGCTAACCAAACTAAAGTGTGTGTGAAGTTTTGCTGCTTGAGTAAAAAATAAAATGAGGAGGGATAGTATAACTCATGTGATATGAGAGAACTGGCTTGGCGACATGGTGGGTACTGAAAGTGTAAGCAGATATTGGGCAGGAGATGGGAAAAGGTAGGGCAGAGAAATGAAAACTAATAAGGTACAAAGAATCCTTATGAATCCTCACTAGTTGGTAAACAATTTAAAAATATAACAAGAAAGGAACACGTATTATATTTAAAACCTGTAATAAATTTAAAGTAAAGATCTAAATCTATTTTATCCTGATACTATAGCCAGTTATATTCCAGAAATCTTTTAATATTTAAATACTCCAAACTAGGCTAAACATTATGTGTGTAATTTTTATATATGGTTTTCTTGATTGTTTCATATTTATTCTTATTGTTTTTACTATATGAGTTAAAAATTTAGCCTTTTTATTAAAAGGAGGGAATTGATGGGTTGTGTTAAGCATTCTAAATGTTAATTAATTGGTCCTGCTTGCTGTCTGTTACTTACATTGACTCTGATTGGTTAAATGAAATGCTGAGGCCTGAGACTGGATAAAGACACAGAGAGAAAGGTAGAACTTCCTGAGATTAGAACAGGAAGCCTGTGCTTTAGACAGAGGATTAATTCATTCCAGCCAGGGGCAGGAAGAAGGAGGACACACACCATGGGTTAGAAAAAGAACCTCACTCCACATGGCCAGGAACATCGGCATGGTGTGGAGAATGGCAGTCCAAGGGGATGTATGTATATATGGGGTCATATTTGGGTAATAGAATTAAGAGCTAGCTTAGGTGGGCCAAGATTCCTGAATTCAGGCCAAGGCTTGTTAAAATCCACGTGGTATCTTTGTGCTCATTTTTAATGGTGGGTTAAGAATTAACAGCCACCAAACAATTAAATATAACCTAAATACCGGTTAAATAGTTTAATTAGCCACATTTCTACATAAATGTCTGTTTAACAGTTCATTTTTATATGACTCTTATTTATTTTTTATTGTATTTTTAGTCATGGTAACTATATCTTTATCTGTTCTTTCTTAATTTTTAAAAAATTATTTGTTTATTTTACATTCCAATCAAAACCCCCCTCCATCCCCTCCTCCCAGTCCCCCCCCCACTTCCCCCATACCCACTCCCGGGCCTGGTACAAATCCACTCTGGCACATAAAATTGCATCAGTACTAAGTGCCTCCTCTTCCACTGAGGCAAGACAAGGCAGCTCTACTAGAAAATAGGGTCCAGAAGGAGGCAACAGAGACCAAGTCTGAGATAGTCCCTGCTACAATTGTTAGGGAATCTTAAAATTAGGAAAATATATTTTAAAAATAGATTTCATGTTTGTACTTCTATAAATTTGAAGATTCTGTATTGTTATTATTCTTGCTATTTTATGTTTAGGACTTTACTGGGCCTCTGAACTCGTGTGTGGTGGAGGTGGTGCTATTCTTTCCCCCAGATTGTCACAACAAAGAAAAGGCAGAATAACATAGCATAAACACTGCCTTTTAGCACTGAGTCTAAGTTCTAGGACCATATTTGTAGTTATAAAGGCTGTCTAGTGAGAGAACATCAGCTGGACTATATAACTTGGCACAGCATCCCGTGAAGCTGGGTCACTTTGCTGAGATTACTGGCAGCTGGACAGCAAGTCTGCCTGTGTGGCTCTTGGACCAGTCGTGTCAGCATTTTCTGGGAACGTGTGCCAAATACACATCATGTACATGGACTGAGAAACTGTCTTACATGCCTTCCTGGTAATTCTCACACATTTGATAGCTCGAGTGACAGTTTTTTGTTATGTCAGTTTTTCTGGGTTATTGCTGTATTTCTTTTTCTTTCAAGTTAAGACATTTTAAAGCTGAAGTTTGTTCTTTCTAGAAGTGAAAATATTTTATGAAGTTGCATTCCTTTTTATTCCTCAGTTTCCTTGATATTTCATGAAGATTGTACTGTGGTGACGGAAGTCGGGGCATTGTTTTGTCTTCTATTGTTTGATGAGGTATCAAGAATGGATGCATGGTGAGATATAAAGATTGTTATTTGTTTTTCCCTTAGTTATCTAAGGTCTGATGCACTCACTCCTGAGCAGTGCATTGAGTTCTTTTGACTTCAAGGCTTTTCACCCTGTACACATGTGTTATGTTCTTTGGTTTGAGTAAGTGGTATTTAAAAACCTATGGGTTCAAAAAGTCGCCCTGGGTTACATTTTTTAAGCATAATTAAGTGTAAAATTAAAAAAATTACAGTGATTTTTGTCTTGGATATGTTTTTAGAACATGTCTTCAGCTTTTGTGTGCTTTAAAAAATTATTTCAACAAGTAGAAACTATTTACAATGATAGTCTCTGATTAATATGACCTTAACAAAGATTGGGGAGGAGCCACCGAGTTCACTTACTAGTATATTCACTTTATTATATGAAACTACAAACGCAAATACAATTTACTCTCAACTGAGGTGGTAGCAAACACTTGACTATACTGAATGTTATACTTGATTATAATTTCAAATATACTGTCCAGGAATGGAGTGGGTTGTACTACACAGAAGTTTGGCCTACTCAGTTTTATTTTTGCCTTTTTTCTTTTAATAGGTCTGTTAATCCTTCTAATAAACCTTCTATGTCATCAGTCTTCAGTTTGCCTGTTTCAGTCTTTAGAAGGTAAAGAATTTATTTGTCTTATTTTCTTTTTTTATAATTTATTATTTATTTCTTCAAGTTACATCTCAGTCATAATCCCTTCCCTACTCCCCCCCTCCTCTCCCACCCTTCCACCCTCTTCTCCCTCAACCCCCGCATCCTCTATCCTTTTTTTTCTTTAGTCTAAGGTAGATCTTTTTCCCCCCAACAGCTCCCCCCTTCAGTCTAACAAATGGTTCTCTCTCCTATAACAATAAATACAATACAAAACAACAGAAGCAAATAGGCCACAATTATGAGGGTTATATGGCTTAGCATACATTCTGAATGTCCAGTCCATATGCATCTGGCCCCTGACTTTAACATCTATCTAACCATCTCCATGAGTTTAAAGTTCTATATCTAACTCAGCTTTCATACTAACTTGCATCACAATTTTAAAAACATCTTCTTAGATCCAGAACACCCTCTTGATTCCTAAACAACTCAAAATTTAACTATGAGACTCTAGCTATCTATTCTTCAACCACCTCAGAGACCTGAGAGGGATAAATATATCTGATTATATAGGAAGTGCAGGGCCTGCAGCTTCTAAAACTAAGAAATGACATACCCGTGGCTGCCTGGACAGTTCGCATTTTCTCTCCATACATTACAGCTTCAATCTTCAGGCATTTGGCTCTGTTTCTCTGACAGACATTGGTTGTAGAGCAGGAATTATGAAGGACTTACCTACCCTGTCTTGGCAGAGAAATGGGGCCAAATGGCTG
>CAJQZJ010004760.1:1580832-1600713 GCA_907164525.1 Lophiomys imhausi | reverse complement strand
GGAGATAAAGAAGGATACAGAAAAGGGAAAGAAGGAATACCCTGGGTCTAACCTCCAAAACCCATTAAACAGGACCATTTAACAACTTGTAATCTCTTCCCCTAAATAACAGAGTTTTCAGTTGTCCTTCAAATAACCAAAAAAAGGGGGAGGGGCGTGGAGAAACACCCTCCCCACCCTGTGGGTATGGGAAGTCGCTCTCTTAAAATGACTTCCTGCTGATTTGGGTCGTAGTAAACCTGTTTGGGGCCCAAACCAAAATGGAAAAATGGTTAAAAATGTTAATACAATCCTTTTATGTTCAGTCCTTCTGTTCTCAGCTGTTTAGATGTCCTAAGGAGTTTGTAGGCAGAAGCTGAACTTCCAGGCTTTACTGAGGTTCTGGCTGGGGCATGTGTAGAGCTGAACGGTCTTAGCGATTGAGTTGTTATGGTTGTAGGCTTTTGATGGAGACAGCTTTTGAGGGAGTCTGTCAGGCTGAATCATCTGGGTCACTCGTCTTCTTTTGGTGTCTGATTCTGATTTCTGCTGAGGTTTCCATTGTCCAGTTGTCCCTGGGTTCCTTGAATGGATGCTTTGATTCTCCTGGAAAGATAAGAACAGAGCCCTGCCCTAATCCTCACTCAGGGACAATCTCCCTCTTTTTGGGGGGGGGGGGAGGGGTAGGTAATATTTCTCCTGAAGCAAATTTGGTTTTTGACAATATATAAAGTGTTATCTTTCAATCTGATTTAAAGAAGAAATTATTTTGTTATTTTGGAGCTAAACCAGCTTTAGTGTATATATTTTGAGATCTCGAAGGACAATTTGTTTGTATTGAGTGGGCCTTTTGTAAGTAGCTTTTAAACTTAGGTCCTTCCAAATCCTATGAGTGTGTCTCTGCATTCTAATTATTGGGATCCGAGACCTGTGATTCCCATCTGAGGGGATTAAAGATGTGTTCCACCACTCCTGGATCGAAGTTTTTCTTTACTTAGAGTTTGTTTTGTATAAGGCTGACCTTGAGCTCTGAGATCTGCCTGTTTCTGTCTCTAGTGTGTTGGGGTTAAGGGTGTACTCTTCTTGAATGATGGGATTAAGGGTGTGCACCATCACCACCCTTTTCCGTGTAACTCTAGAATTTATAAGACCACTAACTCTATGGTGCTCCTCCCGTCTCTGCTGAAGTTAAAGGCATGGGTTAACACTACATTTCTCCTGTATTTTACCTTAGCTCTCTACGTTTTTTCGACACTTGGAGGTTTATAAAACCAGGTTGAACGGCTGTAACCTTTATTTTATTTACAGTGTTTTAACGTTGTTACCTGCTTTTTTTAATTAATAAATTTATTTGTTTGTTGTTACAGGTTACATCCTTAGCATATTGTCCTCTTTTCCCGCTTCCCAGCCCCACCCTCCCATGCTCTACCCCCCTGACCCTTCTGTCTTGATCCTCTGGGGTGGAGTGTCCCTGCATACCAGTCTCTCACCACAGATCAGGAGTCATATGAGGGCCGAGAGCCTCTTCATACACCGGGGGCCTACGAGGCAGTACTGCCAGTGAAAGGTGTCTCCTTGCTACAGGGGGAAAACAAACAAACAAAAAGACTAACAGACACACAAACCCACAAAAACAAAGAACAACAACAAAAAAAGAGAGGAAAAAGAAAGAGAAAAAAAAAAGGGAAGGAAAAAGAAAAAGAAATGAAAAAAACCAGTTTATGTCCATGTTCCTTTTGGTGTGTTGGTTGTAGTACAGATACCCTGTACGATATAGCTAAAATCCTACTATAAGATGCCATGTGCATCCTTCTGAGTCTGGGTTAGCTCACTCAGGATGAGCTTCTCTAGATCCATCCATTTGGTTGCAAATTGCATGATTTCATTGTTTCTTATAGCTGAGGAATATTCCATTGTATAGATGTACCACAATTTTTTAATCCATTCTTCAGTTGAGGAACATCTGGGTTGTTTCCAGTTTCTAGCTATTACAAATAGGGCTGCTATGAACATAGATGAGGAGACTTCCCTATGTCTCCGTGAGGTGTCCTTTGGGTGTATACCCAGAAGTGGTATGGCTGGGTCCTGAGGCAAAGTTATTCCAAGGTTTCTAAGATATCTCCAGACAGACCTCCATAGTGGTTGCACAAGTCTGCACTCCCACCAGCAATGGAGTAGGGTTCCCCTTTCTCCACACCCTCGCTAGCATGTGCTGTCATTTGAGCTCTTTATCTTAGCCATTCTGGCAGGTGTGAGATGGAATCTCAGCGTCGTCTTGAGTTGCATTTCTCTGATGACTAAGGATGTTGAGCATTTCTTCAGGTGACTCTCAGCCATTAGGGATTCCTCCTTTGTGAATTCTCTATTTAGCTCCGTCTCCCATTTTTTGATTGCATTATTTAGTTTCTTGGCATTAAGTTTCTTGAGTTCTTTGTAGATTTTAGATAATAGCCCTCTATCAGATAGGGGGTTGGTGAAGATTTTCTCCCAGTCTGTTGGTTGCCATTTTGTTCTAATGACTGTGTCTTTTGCCTTACAGAAGCTTTTCCGTTTCATGAGGTCCCATTTATTGATTGCTGATCTCAGGTCCTGAGCTGTTGGTGTTCTGTTCAGGAAGTTGTCACCTGTGCCAATGAGTTCGAGGGTTACTCCTACTTTTTCTTCTAGTATCTTTAGTGTGGCCGGCCTTATGTTAAGGTCTTTGATCCACTTGGAATTAAGTTTTGTACAAGGTGATAGGTATGGGTCTAATTTCATTCTTTTGCAAGTGGACATCCAGTTGGACCAGCACCATTTGTTGAAGATGCTGTCCTTCTTCCCTTGTGTGGGTTTGGCTTCTTTGTCAAAGATTAGTTGGCCATAGGTGTGTGGGTCCATGTTTGGGTCTTCAATTCGATTCCATTGATCCACTGGTCTGTTTCTATACCAGTACCATGCTGTTTTTATTATTATTGCTCTGTAGTACAGCTTGAAATCTGGGATGGTGATACCTCCACATGCTTTTTTATTGTACAGGATTGATTTAGCTACTCTGGGCTTTTTGTTGTTCCATATGAAGTTGAGTATAGCTTTTTCTAGGTCTATAAAGAATTGTGTTGGTATTTGATAGGAATTGCATTGAATCTATATATTGCTTTTGGTAGAATAGCCATTTTTATTATGTTGATCCTACCTATCCATGAGCATGGGAGATCTTTCCATCTTCTAAATGCCTCTTCCATTTCTTTCTTCAGGGGCTTGAAGTTCTTGTTGTACAGGTCCTTACTTGCTTGGTTAGAGTTACCCCCAGGTATTTTATATTGTTTGTGGCTATTGTGAAGGGGGTTGTTTCCCTTATTTCTTTCTCGGTATGCTTGTTTGTTGTATAAAGAAGGGCTTCTGATTTTTTTGAGTTAATTTTGTATCCAGCCACCTTGCTGAAGTTGTTCATCAGCTGTAAGAGTTCTTTGGTGGAGTTTTTGGGGTCACTTATGTATACTAACATATCATCTGCGAATGGGGATAATTTGACTTCTTCATTTCCAATGTTTATCCCTTTGATTTCCTTTAGTTGTCTTATTGCTCTAGCAAGAACTTCAAGTACTATATTGAAGAGATATGGGGAAAGTGGACATCCTGGTCTTGTCCCTGAGTTTAGAAGAAATGCTTCAAGCTTCTCTCCATTTAATTTGATGTTGGCTACTGGCTTGCTGTATATTGCCTTTATTATTTCTAGGTATGTTCCTTGTATGCCTATTCTCTCCAGGACTTTTAGCATGAAGGGGTGTTGGATTTTGTCAAATGCTTTTTCTGCATCTAGCGAGATTATCATGTGGTTTTTTTCTTTCATCTTGTTTATGTGGTGAATTACATTGATAGACTTTCGTATATTGAACCATCCCTGCATTCCTGGGATGAAGCCTACTTGATCATGATGTATGATACTTTTGATGTGTTCTTGAATTCGGTTTGCTAGTATTTTATTAAGTATTTTTGCATCTATGTTCATGAGGGAGATTGCTCTGAAGTTCTCTTTCTTTGTTGGGTCTTTGTGTGGTTTAGGAATCAGAATGACAGTGGCCTCATAGAATGAGTTTGGCAGTGTTCTTTCTGTTTCTATGTGGTGGAAGAGTTTGAAGAGTAATGGTGTTAGCTCCTCTTTGAAGGTCCGGTAGAATTCCGTGCTAAAGCCATCTGGCCCTGGGCTTTTTTTGGTTGGGAGATTATTAATGTCTGTTTCTATTTCCTTATGGGCTGTTTAAGCTGTTAATCTGATTTTGATTTAGTTTTGGTAGGTGGAATTTATCGAGGAAATTGTCCATTTCGCCCAGGTTTTCCAATTTGGTGGAGTATAGATTTTTAAATTAGGACCCGAATATTTTCTGGATCTCCTCAATGTCTGTTGTTATTTCTCCCTTTTCATTTCTGATTTTGTTGATTTGGGTTCTTTCTCTTTGCCTTTTAGTTAATTTGGCTAGGGGTCTGTCTATTTTGTTGATTTTCTCGATAAACCAACTCTTGGTTTCATTGATTCTTTGTATAGTTCTTTTTGATTCTAAGTTGTTGATTTCAGCCCTAAGTTTGATGATTTCCTGCCTTCTGCTCCTCTTGGGAGTGTTTGCTTCTTTTTTTTCCAATTCACCCAGCTTAGCTGTTAATTCACTAATATGAGCTGTCACAATTTTCTTTTTGAATGCACTTAGTGCTATGAACTTTCCTCGTAGCACAGCTTTCAATGTATCCCATAGGTTTGGGTATGTTGTGTCTTCATTGTCATTGGATTTTAAGAAGTCTTTGATTTCCTTCTTTATTTCTTCCCTGACCCAGTGGTCATGCAGTAAGGAGCTGTTCAATTTCCATGTGTGTGTAGGCTTTCTGTTGATTCTTTTGCTGTTGAAGACCAGCTTTATTCTGTGGTGGTCTGATAAGATACAAGGTGTTATTTCAATTTTCTTGTATCTATTGAGACTATCCTTGTGTCCAACTATGTGGTCGATTTTGGAGAAGGTTCCGTGGGGTGCTGAAAAAAGGTGTATTCCTTTGTGTTTGGGTGAAACGTTCTGTAGATATCTGTTAGGTCCATTTGTTTCATGATCTCTGTTAGTCTCAATATTTCTCTGTTTGGCCTCAGTCTTGATGATCTGTCCATTGTTGTGAGTGGGGTGTTGAAGTCTCCCACTACTAATGTGTTGTGATCGACGTGCGATTTAAGTTTTAGAAGTGTTTCTTTTACAAAAGCAGTTGCCTTTGTATTTGGGGCATAGATGTTCAGTGTTGAGATTTCCTCTTGATGAATATTCCCTTTAATGAGTATATAATGCCCTTCTTTGTCTTTTTTCATTAACTTCAGTTGGAAGTCTGTTTTGTTTGATATTAGGATGGCTACTCCAGCTTGCTTCCTGGGTCCATTTGCTTGGAAAACCTTTTCCCAGCCCTTTACTCTGAGGTAGTGACTATCTCTGGTAGTGAGATGTGTTTCTTGTATGCAGCAAAGGGACGGGTCTTGCTTGCGAATCCACTCTGTAAATCTGTGTCTTTTTATTGGGGAGTTGAGACCATTGATGTTGATGGATATTAGTGACCTGGGGTTGTTGTTTCCCATTAGTTTGGTATAGGTGATGGTCCTGTGCCTCTTTTGGTTTAGTTGCTGTGGGGTTTTCTATTCCCTTTGTTTTCTTGGGTGAAGTTTTCTTCTCTGGGATGGAATTTTCCTTCTAGGATTTTCTGTAGGGCTGGGTTTGTGGGGAGATATTGTTTAAATTTGATTTTGTCATGGAATATCTTGTTTTCTCCATCTATGTTGATAGAGAGTTTTGCTGGGTATAGTAGTCTGGCTGGGCACCTATGATCTCTCAGGACTTGTAGGAGATCTGTCCAGTCCCTTTTAGCTTTTAAAGTTTCTGAGGAGAAGTCAGGTGTAATTCTGATGGTTCTCTCATTGTATGTGACTTGACCTTTTTCTCTTACAGCTTTTAATATTCTTTCTTTGTTATGTACATTTGGTGTTTCAATTATTATGTGGTGAGAGGAGTTTCTTTTCTGATCTAATCTGTTCGGTGTTCTGTAAGCCTCTAGGATTTTTATTGTCATCTCCTTTTTTCAGGTTTGGGAAGTTTTCTTCTATGACTTTGTTGAAGGTATTTCCTGGACCTTGGAATCGGGAGTCTTCTCTTTCCTCTATGCCTATGATTCTTACTTCCGTCTTTTCATTGAGTCCTTGATTTCTTGGATGTTTGGGTGAGAGATATTTTATCCTTCTCATTTTCTTTGGATGTTGTACTGATTTCTTCCATCGAATCTTCCATGCCTGAGATCCTGTCTTCCATCTCTTGCATCCTATTGTTGATACTCACATCCGTAGTTCCTGTTCTCTTCCCTTGGTTCTCCACTTCCTCTTTTAACTCTGACTGTGTTTTCTTTATTGTTTCTATTTCTATTTTCATGTCTTGTATGGTATTGTTCGTTTTGTACATTTCCTTCTCCAGCTTCCTTGTTTTTGTCTGAAAATCTTTCATTGCTTTGTCCTTTTCCTGTTCAAGCTCTGTCACCTTGGCTTGGAGTTCTTTAATGGTGTTGTTCATTGTTTTGGCTTGTAAAATTGTGGCTTCTTTGAATACCTTCATAGAGTTAAGTTCTTCTTGAAGGGACTCTATCACTTTCCATAATGCAGAATTGTCATCGTTTTCATGTGTTACTGTTGGTGTGAGGTCATCCGAATTGGATGAGCTAGGATAATTCTGCTCTGTTGGAGTCATATTTCCTTGATTTCTATTTTTTCTTGGACCTTTGGCCATGTGGGTGTGTTTAGCTGTCTGTTCTTGTTGTTTTCTGTGTTTGGATCCAGAGGTGATGCTTTGGTGAAGGAGTCTAATTGCTTGGCTATCTGTCGTTGCTTACAGGGTGATCTCCGGGTCATTGTGGTCTTAATAGCCTGAATCACTGTGAGCTGGTGCAGCCTATTCCCAGGTAGTGAGTAATGGTCTGGGATTGTTTCACTGCTCCGAGTTCAGACTTCTCTATGTTGCACACTGAGTGATCAGCCTGTAATGGTTCTGATGGTATGGACCTGTTTGCCCAGGCACAGATTTTGTGGGCTTTGTTTGTCGTCACGGAGGCTGACAGGGCCCGGCTCCACACCTAATATGTCTGGGTTTACCAGAATACAGCTATGGACCCCCGGCTTCTGGTTTCCCACTAGGCTTCTCCGCCACAGGCCTGGCCGCTTACCTCCCTATCTGCTCCACTGTGGGTGGGCGGAGCTTCGGCCCCTCCCGCTGTCTGAGCCGGCCTCCCACCCTAGCTGCTCTGTTTGCCGTGTGCGCTGGGCACCAGCCCCACCCGCCTGCATCCGCTTCCCTTCCCAACTGTTCTGCCCACCCACCTCCCGCTCCGGTTTGAGCAGCTGCGGATCACCAGCCGAGCGCCCTGTTTCTTCCTTGTTAAGACTTCAACTATTCTGCAGAGTTTCCTAAGTAGTTATAGGGTCTTCCTGAGGTGTGGGAAGCCCAGTAGGCTAGTGGGCGATTGCCATGTGGCCTTTGATTCTGCCTGCTGTGTGTTGGGATCGATCTTACCAGGTGCCTTTCCAAATGGGAGTTCCCGAATCCCGGATTTAGTGGCTTTCGTGTCTGCGAGAGATGGGGCAGAGCCTTGCCCTGGGACTTTTAACAGTCCCTTGGGAGCTGTGCATGTTCCCGGAGGGGCCAGACCCTCCGGTTTTTGCACAGTGTCCCACAACTCTGTGTTTTCTATGGCTCTTCTCTCCCACATTCAAAATGCGTCCGTGCAGTTCGCCGCCATCTTGGACCCCCCCATATTTATTAATATTTAACAACCATCTTTAAAATACCTAAATTCTATAACGTAAAACCTAAAATCTACAATCTAAGAACACCTTAATACCTAAAAACACTCTTATACCTATATAAAAACACAGTATTTTAAGTTTCTTAAAAGGATATTAATACTGTTAGTATAGGTCTGTGTAGGATAGCTTGGTTTACGGCATCAGGTAGTATTTTTTAAGCTTAAGGTCCTTTGGGCCTTATTTTGCCAGTTCGTAAGGCAAGTTTATTTCTACCACCAAGTTGTGGCCAGTCTATAAAGTTAATCTGTTCCCACCGCCAACTGAGGGCAGCCTTTTAAACTTCTCCAATCACCTTTTGGACTCCACTTGCCCAGCACACCTTTCGTACCGTGCTATGCTTTTCTTCAGCGTGGCTTCTCCACGGGTGAGGGCATAGAGAGAGAGCGTGAGACCACTTGGATCTCTCTTATAAATTGTCCCATCTGCAATCCTCAGTGGTGGCGGGTCTTCCAGCATTCCCGTTGCTGTGGTAACCAACGTTTGCGTGGGCTTTCCCAAGTCATGCCCCTTCAACAGGGTGGTGTGTTTTCATGTCCGTTACCTTCAGGAACGCTGGTTTTTGCCAGTCCCAAATTCCTGTGCAAGGCCTAACTTCTGCTTCAGTCCCGTACGTAGCTTAATGCTTTGGTCTTTGTTGTTGCTATTTTTTTTAAGCAATGTTGTATCGATTGGTGATATTTTCTGTATAATTATTTCTTTAGGCTTGTTTTTTCTTTTTATGTTTATTAAATAACATACCTCTCCTTGTTTATCCTCTTTTTAGAGTACGACTGTGGAGCTTTCATTGTTTGTCTGCTTGTTTGGCAGAGTCTTGACTGGCCTTAGGCTCATGATCCTCTTGATTTAGCCTCCTGAGTACTGAGATAAAGAGGCATGTGCCACCCCACCCAGCTTGGACCATTCACTTCTTAAATAAAGACTATCACCCATTATTTTTGTTCTTTGATGCTCTTGTGTCTCTCTGACGGGCCCTCGTGAGTCAGTTGGTTGCGTTCTGGTGCAGAGATCATTAAGGTCTGCACCCTCCTAGACTGGCGGTACCTACTGGTCTAAGAAGCCCATGTTTTGTCTTTAAGAAATGAAAGTGTGTGTGTGTGTGTGTGTACACATGTGAAAACACAAGTGCTCAAGGATGCCAGAGGAGGCTCAGATTCCCTGGAGATGCATTCAGAGGCTTTTGGTGGCCTGTGTGATGTGAGTGTTGGCGATGTGGCTTGGTTCTCTGCAAGAGGAGTGAGTTCTCTTGACCAGTGAGTCAGCTCTCGGTGATTTTCAGTGGAGAGTTGCTGTTGAGAGGTTCAACTTGCTATTATTAAAGTGTTAATAGCTATTCAATGTGGCTTTACTTGCTGAATTACACAGTCTGATTTGGATATGAAATTATAACATTGCCTATCTTTTATTGGTGTGTAGAAAGTGAAAAAGAAAGCATGTGTCAATGGCACTTAATAACTAAATACACAATTGTTTTTATAACATTAGTCATTAATATGTAAACTAGAGATTTGTGGGTTTAGGGTTGTTGTTTGTTTTTTTTGTTTGTTTGTGTGTTTGTTTATTTTTTGCTAATGAGCTCTAGGCCCAGCCTGTTGGAATAGGTTGCATTATTAAAATTATACTTAACATTTGTAGCATATTAGATGTGACTGTCTTGTTAAACACTGTAAAATTATCTTGGGTTCATTTAAGAGACATTGGTATTGAATTTCCTTTCTTGTATCTAGAAATACTTTTGGTATCTTGAGTTTATTGGTCACTGTGTTCTTAAGGGAAAACAATGCATAGATTTCAGGCACTTGTAACTTTGATCATAGACAATTTTCTCAATTACCTGAATTTCCAAATTCTTACTAAGAATTGGATAATACCATATCTTTAGGTTTTCAAGACAAGATTTCTCTGTGTAATACAACTGGCTGTCCTGGAATTCTCTTTGTAGACCAGGCTGGCCTCGAACTCACAGAGACCCACCTGCCTCTGCCTCCCAAGTGCTGGGATTAAAGGCGTGTGCCACCATGTCTGGCTTGATCATAGACAATTCTGTAGCTCCCTTAAGATCCTCATTTTACTCACTGTACAATGGATACCATAGCAGCATCCCATGTAAATGGAGAAATGCTTTCAAGCAGAGTTTGTCAGAAAGTTAGCATTCCCATTTTAGCCAAGCACCTTCAATTCTTAGTTTACTGTGGTCATGTTCCTGAGTTCAAGTAGCACTGACTGTCTCTGCAGCAGTCCTAATATACAGAATGGGACCATTTCTAGGAGGGAGTATGGAAGTGTTTTGGAATGTGGAGAAGAGTGGTAGAATAAAATATTACATAATGTGCCATAAATGTAACATTGTTAAAAAGTATGGGCATCAGAAAACTAGCTCTCTCTTCTGGTTCATTTGAGTCCTATTTAAGAATTTAAAGTCTGTAACTACTTAAATTCATTTTCTTTAGGTATCATCTGCCAGTTCATGTGATTGGCCACCATGCTGTGAGTCCTTACTCAATAGTTTTGCCATTATCTGCTGAATGTTTGGCCCTGAAGCCTGTGTCAGATATGCTGAGAATAGCTTGGAACCTAGCGTGGTATCATGGGAGTGATAATCTATTGAAACAAATGGCCTCTGAAACTAAAATTCAACAGTAAGTAGTTATAATAAGATAAAAAGTATCACAGATAAATTACATAGAATTAATTGTGTTCACTTCTTTAACTTAAAACTTTTTTTACTTGATATGATCAACTGATTCTAACTTAAGATTATACATTCACTTTGTTTTAGATCTGTGCTTATTAAAATTATATAAGGCCATTTAAGCTAGGAAGGATTGTATTCTATGCTGTCTTAGAAACTAGTGTTTATTCAGCTGATAGCTGTAAATCCTTGGAAAGGTGCTATGGCATTAGAGTAAAGCTCAATAATCCTACCTGAGAATGTTCTACTTCTAGATGTCTTAATTGTCTCACGTGAGTAATCCTATATTAGTGTGTTGTTGATCAAAAGGGAAATGTCAGTCTCCACAGTTGGGTGTTAATGTAAAACTATGGCATTTATGTATTTATATGTATTCTTTTAACTGTAAGTTAACCTTTATTGAAAAGCACTAAAGACAAAACAGACTTTTTGAGAGACGCTTATGATGAAAATAAATGTGGGTTTATGTTGTTTTCTCTTATGCGTAGATTTTTAGGTACACTGCAGCTGTCCACAGAAGAAACCCTGACCCTGAGGATCACATACACGGCTAGTGGGCTACAGGACTGCCTTCAGCATATCACTCAGGCTGGGGGCCACAGGGATGTGCGGGCGGCTATCACAAGGATGAGCTTCTATCTTTTGAATGACAAACTGTCTTTGAAGGGTGACATTGGTCCATGTTGGGTCACCTTAAAATCCTTGGCTTGGCACACTGTGCTGAACAGGTTAGTGTAAATTTAAGGCTGCCAGTTTGAAAGACCTGATTTGAATTGTGTTTAGGATCATCTTCAGATCTTTGAAGAGAATAGTGTGTATTTGTACAGTTGTTATCCTGAGAGATGTGCTTGATATAGAAAGAAAAACTCCAGAATAGTCTGTAATTTGTGATAAATAATAACAAAAGAGAAAAACATGACTTTAGGCCTGGCATTCCTGAAGGAATTTTTTTATAATCAGGGTACCACATGGATGAAGGATGCTGAATGTTTATTCCTGTCCATACTATAAGTGAATGGAGACATTCGTAGATTGACAAGTAGGAATGGTATATGTTGTACTGGCTGTATTATTTTACCTATTTTTTCTTTTAAAATAGTGATTTCATTTTTCTTTCTGCTCAAATTTCATAAAGTTCATGGCCATGTGGCTGTCTTTAGATAGTTATTGGAAAGATTCTAGCTTGCAAATTTCAGATGCTGAGCTGGTAGCAGATGGCTACATTTGAAACAAGACTGAGAAGTCCTCCCTGCAAGCAGTGTTTCAGTTTTTCACATGAGTAGTGTAAATGTCTAACTCCCTGAATAGACACAGCATGTGATTTTGAAAGTATTAGGTCATATGAATTTGTAAATTTGAGGTTTTCTAGTTCATTGTTAAGGGTTGTAATAATAGCTAAGCATCTCCAGTGGTATGCAGAACCAGCTTGTAAGTAGCGTGGCTGAAGAGCTGATGGCATGATTTATGGATTTTTCAAATTAATTACATCAAAAAACATGCAGTATAATTTCATATATTGTTTCCATGTGAATTAAATTATATGAAAAGTAAAAATAACAAACATGAAAATGGTCACTTTTTAATTGCTTTACATTTCACTGTTGCCTGTGCTCTTGTGGTTATTTATAAGAGGTCTTTTGTGGAGGAAGCACTGTTGTGTCATGTGCTACTGGTACAATTTTTCACAGCCCCCTAGTACACTATAGCTTTTAATAGGCCACAGTGGGGATATTATACTATGTAAATTGGCACACACAGCACATGAGTACTCTGTTTTATAAGGCTACTCCTTTTACATATGCCAATTACAGCATGTGCAAACATTGCAGTTTCAATAATCTTGGTATATTCTATTTGTCAAAAAAATTAAACAGCAAAAGCCATTAATGTATCTTGACTGCATTGTATACACTAGGCTTTTTGTTTTTGTTTGTTTGTTTGTTTGTTTGCATGTTAAAACTATGATACCATGCTAAATCACGTTGAAGCAAAGGCTCTCTAATAAATTTGTATCAATGGAAGCCTCCAGGGTAGTTCTAATTGTATAGTCACAGTAACTGTATGTGAGTGTCACATTTTTTATATTGATATTTTCCTCATACATGGACAGTATCATGTGTGTATGATTCATAGCGATGCATCTGCTACATCCATGTATTTAACCAACTGTGGATTGAAAATAATAATAAAAAAGGTTGGATGGTCAGATGGTTCAATGGTTAAGAGTCTTGCTTCTCTCGCAAAGGACCCTTGCTCGTTTCCCAGTACTTACATTGGGTGCCTCAAAATTACCTGTAATTTCAGTTTCTGGAGATTGCATTCCCGAATCAATCTTCCTTGGGCACCTGCAACACATGGTGCACCATGTACACAAACATGAACAATCTGCCCAAAAGAAGCATCTGTGATGGAAAGATACTTTTCATGTCACTGTTTCCTAGACAATACAGCATGACCACTGTATGCATGATGTTTACATTGTATTGGACAGCCAGAGTCAAGTGGAGGTGATTTAATGCTTGTGGGAGGATATGCCTAGGTCATATGTAAATACAATGATGTGCTGCAGATTTTGTGTTAGGAGCCTAATCAAGTGCAGACTGGATGAGTGTCAACTGTAGAGATGATTTTGTCCAGCCATGTGCGCAGTGAATCCCCTTCTGTGTTTCCTGTTAAGCAGCCATGTACTGAAACTGCAATTTAATTATCAATTATAGATATTAATAAGTATAAACTGTAAGATTAGGCCAGCAGAACAGCCGGCGGCTTGGCAGTGCAGCGGGTGGCATGGCAGGATGTCAGCCAACGGGCCTGGCCTGCCTTAACTGGTGGCCTGATTTATTCTGGGGAAAAAGCCCTGGACCATGGATGGCCTACTTCACCTGTAACCTAAACTCTGTTAACTAATATAAGTTGTTCTATTAGGCTGGTAGAATTACCTGCGGCTTGGCAGGAGATTTGCCGGAGTTCGATAGGAGTCCGGGGGTCCAACGGCCCTGGATTGCTTGAACTGATGGCTTATAAGCTGCCTGCGGTCCTTTCCCCAATAATTAAATACTACAAGACCTTTTAATGTTTTAACACTTAGCCCTTAGTTGGGCAGACTCTCGATTAGCTACTCTAAGTTAACCTGGATCACGTAATTCCAGACAACCATGTGTCAAACACATCTATCTGCTTCCGTGTATCTATCTGCCTCCATGTCTCCTGGTGGAATGAACTAATCCTCTGTGTAAAGCACAGGGTTTGTGGTGTTCTAATATCAGGAAGTCCCGCCTTCCTATACTCTTTCTGCCCAGCTAATTGGCTGTAAGCAACTTTTATTAACCAATCAAAGGAATGCCTCAGAAGGGGTGGTAACCAGATCTCAAAATTGAAATCAGCCTATCAGACCTTCTCCAACAAGGCACCTTCAGTGTGAGGACCTCTTTTAAAGAATGAGTGTTCTAGTTTTGCACTTGGACCATAAATTCTCATTTTGAACTGTTACTGGAATGTCCTTTAAACTTACTCAGAATTAATCTTAACTGTATTCGCATGTGACATCTCTACAGTTGTTTAAAAAGAACTATAATTTCTTCTCTGACTTTTCTTCCTACGTACGCTCAATGTTCTATAGAGTTTTTATTTGTTTGGACTTCCTCTGTCACCATGATGTGATGACTTTTAAAAAGGAAGTGGTAATGTGGAATAGAGTAGACAAAGAAAAAAAGAATATTGTCTTTTTTACTACTGCATTTAGCAAACATTTACTGTTTACCTCTAGGTGCTAGGCCCTTCTAGGAAACTTAATAGTAAGCCAAATAAATATATATATAACCATTGAAGTACCAATTATTAACTGAACTTTCTTTGGACCACCAGGTCCCAATAATGACACAAAGACATTTTATTAATTATCAAGCTTGGTCTAGCTTGGGCTGATTCCCAACTAGCTCTTATCTTAAATTAACCCTTTATACTAATCTATGTTCTCCCACGTGGCTTGTTACCTTTCCTCACTCTTGGCATCCTGTTTCTTCCTCCGCATCAGCCTGCTAATCTTGCCCTTGCTTCAGATTCCTTCTCAGAGCCTATCTGTTTTAAGTCCTGCCTCCCTTTCCTGTCTTTACTATTGGCCATTCACCTCTTTATTAAACCAATCAGAAGGTGTTGCAGGGAGGGTTTACAAAATATGCAGCCAGAGAATAACAGTACCAAAGTCTGGCCTGTACCCAGCTCTCTGCTAGTACAGAAATCAGCATTTGAATAATACAAAGAAAATCTTTTTTTTTTTAGTACTTTATTTTTTTTTCTTCATGTTACATCTCAGTCACAAACCCTTCCAAATTCCCCCTTCCTGTCCCACCCTTCCACCCTCTTCCCCCCCAACAGCTTCCCTTTTCAATCCAACAAATGGTTCTTTCTCTTATAACAGTAAATTCTATACAAAACAGCAGAATTAAATATGCCACATTTATGAGAGTTAAATGGCCCAGTATACCTTCCCAATGTCCAGTTCATACATATTTGGCCCCTGACTTTAACCTTCTACCCTCTAACCATCTCCATGAGTTTAAAGTTCTATAACTGACTTAGCTTTCATACTAACTTGCATCACTATTATAACCATCTTCTTAGATCTAGAACTCCCTCTTGATTCCTAAACAACTAAAAATTTAGCTATGAGATAAAGCATCGAAGAATCTCCAGTGTGAGATGGTTGAATTAGTGGCAAGCCTATCTCTTGGCATGTAAAAACTCCTTGCTTCAACTGCAGACAGACTGCTGTCCAAAAAGGACAAAACTTGGTAGCAGGGAAGTCGACAGCCTAGCTCTGCCAAGACAGGGTAGGTAAGTCCTTCATAATCCCTGCTCTACAATAAATGTCTGTCAGAGAAACAGGACCAAAAGGCTGAAGACTGATGCTGGAATGTATGGAGAGAAAATGGGAAATGTCCAGGTAGTCACTGGTTTGTAATTTCTTAGTATTGGATGCTGCAGGCACTGCACTTCCTATATAATCAGATATATTTATCCTTCTCAGCTCTCTGAGGTGGTTGAAGAATAGACAGCTTGAGTCTCATACAAAGAAAATCTTTACACAGTGTACAAATTATCCTCTGCTCTCATGGAACTCGCAGTGAGGTCAGCAAATAGTGCTAACAACAACAGACTGCTCGTAAGGAAAAGACTGGCGGAGGCTGGGATGAGAGCGCCTCCAATCTTATCCCAGTAAGGAGCTAGTGTTTCAGGGGAGGAGGTTTAAGAAAAGGCATAATAGAGGTAAGTGGGATAGAAACAGAAAAGATGCCAGACAGCAAGATGAAGGCCTCCAGTTAGAAAAGGATACCTTTGAGTAGCAGAAAGAAAAAATTACACATGAACTTCAGGGATATGAAAGCCAATATAGAATGAGGCCACAGGGATGATATTTTATGATTGTGTTGAATATCATGGACGATTTCTTGAAATTTTTATGTCTTTGACATTTTATTCTGTTAGAATCATCTTTTCATTCTGTCTTTAAAAAATAGTCTTCTAACCTATATATTTTTTAAAACAAGATTTAGTGTTTTCTCAACTGAATGCCATTTTGCAAAGTGGAGATTTTAAATGAAAAGGTGTAATGTAGCGGTCATTAGAGCCCAGCAAGTATCTCATAGCTTCCTTAGCTGTGGTGTTGGACTGCTTGCTGTTGTGTTCTAACACTTAGTAGCCACGTGACCTCGAAAAGAACCACCTAACCATATCTTTGCCTGAATTTTTTCATTGTAAACATAGAGGGATTGAGGTTTTAGAAACAAGGTTTTAAAACTGGCAAAAGGCCAGCACGTGGTGGCCGCAGTTCTTGTCACCGTTATTCCTTCAGTGACGTGCCGATGAAGCTTCTTTGGGTGTTTTTAAATAGCTATGTCTGCCCTTTAAAAAATGATTTTCCAGACTTTCACTCCCCGTCCCCAATTTCCTTGTGTAGCAGCCTTTCTTTCTCTTGTACCAGTGTCTGAGAATTTTAGAACCTTGCTTTGGCTTCTGCAATCTGAACTGCAGTGACTCTTCCTAAGCTTCCTTCAGTCTGTTGCAAAATCTAACAACTTCTTTGCAAGATCCTTCCTTTTTTCACTTTGTCACCCTGATTTTCCTAATCAGTCAGACTTGGATTTGAAATTATAATTCTTATTAGTGAAGCCTGACATTGCCACCTTGAAAATACACAGATAGAGGGAAGGTTTTTCCACCTTTGGTACTTTTTCTGAAGTTTTTATTTTTAGTTTTGACAGTATTGGGTAAACCTAGACTTCTATACATGGGAGGCAACTGTTTTACCACTGAGCTCCAGCCCCAGCTGACTTTGCATTTTTCTCTTGATAATTTACTTGTCACTGCATCTTCTTTTGTCATTAGCTTCATCACATGTTCTCTCCACCATGACTGAGGTTTTGGGAGGCAAATGCTCTGTTTCCTTCCTCTGTGCCTGTCACAGCAACTAGAGTCTTATCATAGAAAATAGTGTGAGTGTTGACTACATACTTGATGAACAGTGATTTGTGCATTTTGAAGAGCTAGAAATCATAATTACTCTCTTTTTCTAAAATATAGGTTTTTACAAGTACTTCCTGCTTGTACTGAAGATGAGAAACTGCTAATAGATATCATACACTTTTTGAATAAGTTAATAAAGGAACAAAGAAAAAACCCATCAATAGAACTTTTAAACTGGATTTTAGAGTTACTTCTTAGGCATGTAAGTATATTAAAAGAATTCAAATTTTGGTTTGGGAAGGAATTTATTTGGAAAAATCACTTATATCTGAAAAGATAAGGCTTATTATAGCATGTGCTAAGTAAAATAATTCTTACCTTGTGGTGAGTGTTACCTTGCAGTGTGGTCCTTCTGATACAATTGATTCTAATGGACATTCCATAGAGTGAATGAGGTATTGAATCTTTGTGGTTAGTGCTGTTTGTGAGCTTTTTGTTATATTTTTAATTTTTATTAATGTTAATGAATCTCTAAAAAATTTTAGGGAGTTTTTAGAATTTTATACAATGTATTTTTATCATATTTCCCCTCTCCTTACCACTTCCAGATCTGTCCACACCTCCCTACCTACCCAATTTCATGTTCTTTCTGTCTCTTAAAAACACTAAATCCAGGTGCACGCCTTTAATCCCAGCACTTAGGAGGCAGAGGTAGGTGGATCTCTGTGAGTTTGAGGCCAGCCTAGTCTACAAAGTGAGTCCAGGACAGCCAGGGTTTATGTACAGAGAAACACTGTCTCGAAACAAACAAACAAACAGAAAATGACAACAACAAAAACTCATTTAATCCCAAACAAAATACCAAAAAGAAAAAGCTCACATGCACACTCCTGCCCACCCCTCCCCAAACCACATGGAGTGCAAAACCACCATTCCTGAGCATGGGGAATGCCCTGGAGTGTGGCTGGTACACCCAGTGTCTTTCTATTGAAAAAAAAACAATTTCCCGTCTCCCAGCACCTAACAATTGAAGATAGTTTCTGGATGGGGTGGGACTTTGTGTTGCTTTCAGATTGTGGAGGGTAAGGAGAAATGTCAAGAGGTAGGTAATTAACTTAGTATTCTATTGATGTGAAGAGGCACCATGACCACATCAACTCTTATAGAAGGAAGCATTTAATTAGGGCTGGCTTACAGTTTCAGGGGTTAGTACATGACCATCATGGCAGGGAGCATGGCAGTGTTCAGGAAGATATATATCATGGTGCTGGAGAAGTAGCTGAGAGTTCTACATCCAGATCCACAGGCAGTAGGACAAGCGAGTGACTGGGCCTGGCTTGGATTTTGGATACCTCAAAAGCCCACCAGTGACACACTTCCTACAAATGTGTCACACTTCCTACAACAAGGCCACACCTACTCTGACAAGGTCACACCTTTTCATCCTTCTCAAGTAGTGCTGCTCCCTATGAAATACCCAGGAGAGGGAAGTCCCTCACCTGAGACTCGGGGTATCATGGCCACCCAAAAACTCGCAAGAGACCATCTTGATGCAATCCACAAGAGGTTTATTTTGGGGATCAGCGCGCTGAGGCCGAAACTCGTATCCCGCACAGGGGTAGAGGAGTTTCGATGCTAAGTTGGGGGTGAGTAGGGTATTTAAAGAAAAAAAAAAACACAAACCAAGGGGGTGAGGGGAAATACAAGTGGAAAGTACCAGCCCATTATTTAGTTAGTCATGTGGGCAACACCCTATACTTGTTTTTCTCAGGAATGAATTTAATCTTACTTCACTATCTGTTTTGTGGTTAGCTAGTTCCTGGAACCTGGGGGTCATGACCTGACTGGCCTTCATTCTTGGTTCTGCCTTTTTATGGTCAGCTAAGTTCCTGGAACATAGCTGGCCTGGCTCCACTCTGTCTTGGGGGGTGGGGGGAGTCTTTAAAAATTTCCATTCCTTTCACCTGATGACAGAGAATTCAAATATAGGAGTCTGTAGGATAAGAATTTATTCCAACTACCACAGTAAGGAATCCTGCAGATGAAGTGGAAGAGAACCGAGTGAGTGGCACTCCATCTTTATTACGGGGTTTCTAGAGGATTTACCTGTCCAGTTTTCACTAGTCTTATATTTAGGTGAATGTCTCTGAGAAACTTGCTAAGAGCACTAACAGGTCGCTCACCAAGTGCTGCTCATGGGTTTGTTCATCTATGTATTTATTTCTATGAACTTAGTAAAGATATATTGTTTCAAAATGAAAAGTACACAGGAATTAGAAAAGAAAGTCTGACCAATTACAGAAGATGGTAGACCTTATAAGTAAGGCAAATGTGTCTGTATGTTTTGCCATATTTGCTTAGTTTATAAAAATAACAAGTTCTGTATCTTTAAACTTGGAAATTATAATGACAGGAAAGTATGAATACAACTTAAGTGTTTATTGTCTTTAATGTGAACCAGTGAGACCAGGCTGTTTTACTCACAGTGAAATGCCAGCATCTATCATAACACTGCCCATGAACATTTATTAACTCAGAAACCACACATGACTTTAATTTCATAGTTTGCTTACCAATAATAAAATGGTCACTGTAAGGTATGTTCAAGGGTACATGTGCAAATATATTTATAAGCTAATTATCTAGAATTGTTGGTGTGTTTTGCTGCACTTGCATGTGTGTGTATATGTGTATTTGTGAGGTTCTTTTTTGTTGTTCTTCTGTAAATAACTTACTTTTAGTGAGGTAGAGATGTTTATTAACATGAGTCATTTCTTATTTTATTTTCTATGACTTGTTCCTTCATTTCTTGCTGGTTCTACTCCATAATTGCCTGCCTGCCTGCCTGATTTATCTTCCTTCCTTCCTTCCTTCCTTCCTTCCTTCCTTCCTTCCTTCCTTCCTT
>CAJQZJ010004760.1:1531604-1574447 GCA_907164525.1 Lophiomys imhausi | reverse complement strand
CACACACACACACACACACACACACACACACACACACACACACACACCCACACACACCCCAAACACATACATTCATGTAAGCCTAAGGTTATTGTGTAATTCAAATGCTGATTTCTGTACCCCTCATATCTTGTTGAAATAGTTGTTCTGAGAATCTCCTGTCTCAATGTTGTATAAACACTGCTTCCTAATTGTCCACAGATATGCCAATAAAGCAGATTACAGCCAATTGCTGAACAGGGGAGAGAATAGGGCTGGACTTCCTGCCCTCTAGGGGAGGAGGAATTAGAGAGAAGAAGAAGGATTCAGCCTCAGACAGAGGTCCAGGAGACATGAGGAAGATTCAGTTGGAGCAAAGAGAGCACTAAAAAGCAAGTAACTTGTGGTTTTTTTTCAAGGAGGGAGTCAGACTAACAGAGAGGGTTAAGAACAGATTAAAACTGCTCAGGATTGTGTTGTAAAGCTTGATAAACATATAATAGAGTCTCAATTATGGGTGATAGTCAGGTTAAGATAGAAATTACATAAATCTACACTAACACATTCACAGTAAGCATACAATAAGTATACCATACACATATGTACACACCACACACACATACACACCAAATACATCATACACAGACATACACACACACACACACACACACCAAACAAACACACAGCAATAATACAACAATAAAAAGTTAGAGTGGACATTTGAGTGAATTTTTTTAATATCTTCAGATATTGTGCAACTGTCACAAGTATCTAAGTTTAGAATATTTTCTGTAATCTTGAGCCAATTGAAGTGTGACTGACTAACTAAAACAACTGCAAATATATAATCTCACATAGAATTTTAATAGCATTCTTTATAAATCTTTGGTGAAGCTGGACTTGTTACCATTTTTTTAAAATAATATTTCTTCCATCCTACCACTTCTAGCAGCTCAGATCTCTATAGTTTCTGGATATTTTTGCTGTCATACCACTAGGTAATTTACACTGGCTGGAAAAAAGAAGATATATGAATTTTCAATTTATTTTGTTCTAGGAAACATCCATAAAAGAAATAATATTGACCATTAAAAGGTATAGCAAATAACTCAACAATTCCACATGTTTGTCCTTTTCTATCATACTGGCCAGGCTTCTGTAACAATAGAAAGGCTTCTAGGTTTGAACATCATTAGTCTTCAATTAAAAATCATGAAACATATTGCATTATGTCAAAAGAGAGTCCAGGAATAGAGTCATGTGAAGAGATGTGTGAGAAAACTCCAAGAAAGCAAAAGTCCTATAATCCTCAGTTTTTTTCAAAAGCACAGAATTGTTTTTGGAATGTGCTTTTGTGTCCCTTCCAGGTATAGGGTAGGAGTGAGTTTACTTCAGTTGTTACAACTGGGTACTTTAACTTGTTTCTATTCCTCCATGGAAAAACGTGTTTATTCTGTGTCCACCTTGTCCACCATGTTCAGCTTGCCCCTGTGATTGTATGCTTTATTCATATGATTCCCCTTAACACTCAGCGTGTAAATTGTCTGATCCTTTCAATAAAGTTTGCTATTGAATGAGAAAAAAAAGGATATTTTCTGTATATAGGCTGTGTGTATTCTTATTTAAATTTATTACTAATATATTTCTTTTATATTAAACATAATTATTTACTCAATTTCCCTTTAAACTTATTCTAGTTTGTAGAAACAACAGATTTTTTTGCATGTTGATCTTGAGTCCTATAATTTTAATAAATTTGTTCATTAGTTTAAATAGTTTCTACACAACATTATGCCATCTGCAAATGGAGATCACTTTCTTTTTTTAATCCTGCTTAAGTGACATTTCTTTTTATGTGTACCCGTTTTGGTTAGAAATCCAGTGTGATGCTTAATGGCAGTAGTGAAAAGATGCCTACTTCCTTATTTTGTTATTTTTTTGGTATTTTTTCACTGTTTGTAGTATGTTAGTTCATGTTTTTAAAAAAGTAAATCCCTGTCGTTTGACTTTCCCAGTGAAGACTCAGGAGCCAAATGCTGGGGTGAAAACCTGCTAACTCAGAGAGACAGAGAGAGCACCCAGCTAACCTTCCTGCTCAACTGACGTCCCAGACAGAAAAAGCCCTCTCTCCTTCTCCACACTGTCTTAAGTATCCTCACTCAGTGTCCCTCCTTTCTGTTCACTCCCTGTCAGCTGGTTGCTTGCTCCACCTCATGACCTATGGTTGATTTTTTTTTAGCTCTTGGATTAAGGTGTATGCTAGGCTGAGCCTAACTACAAGTACTTGTTCACAGTAAACAAAAAACTCTAGGATCAAAGGCTGAGCCATCCCACAATTAGAAACAGATGTTTCCAGTTCACAATCTTGGGGTTCACAATGTGACCAAATATCTCACAGTAGTTATTTTTAATGTTTGTATGTGTGCTTCTTGTAATGGTGAGGAAATTACCCTTTGTGTCTCAGGGCTTTTGTCATGAATGGTTGTAGTTTTTGTCAAATGCTTTGTGCATACAGTGATCATTCACTCTGTGGCTTCTGGACCTTGCTGTACAAGTGTTGTACCTTTCCTTTTCATGTTATTGAACCCCCTTCCATTCCTGGGATAAATCCCTTTCAGCCACCATCCTTGTGTATATGACTAGATTTGGTTTGTTAGTGTTTGTGAGGAGATTTTTTGTATCTATTTGTAGGGAAATTGTAGTTCAGGCTGTTTTTATTTATTTATTTTTTTATTAGTTGTCTGTGGCTTTAGTATTAGAGTAATGTTGGCTTCCTAAAATGATTTAGGAAGAATTCCATCCCCTTTTATTATTTTTTTTAATTCATAGGAAGAGTTGATGCTAATTCTTTAAATGTTTTCTAGAACTTAGTATTGAAGCATTCTCATCATGTACTTTTGTTGGAAATGTTTTGATTATTGGCTTAATCTCCTTGATTTACATCTATTCAGGTTGTCTGTTTCTCTTTAAAAAATTATTAGCACATATTGGTTTTATAACATTTCTCATTGTGACATTTCTGTATATACATACAATGATCTTTGATTATATTTACTTCAGTTACTGTCTCCCTTTGCCCCCCCCCCTTTCTTTCTCCTTCTATATTCTTGTTTCCTCCCTTTTAGTTTCATATCCCTTCTACGTATGAGAGAAATATGTGATACTTGTTTTTATGAGAATGACATTATGATCTAGCTGTCCATTTTTCTGCAAATGACATAATTTCACTCTACTTATGGTTGCATAAATTCTTTGGGTATGCATAGTACATTTTCTTAATCTGTTCATCTGTCAGTGGGCATTTAGAATGATTTCATAATTTGTATGTTGTGAATATAGCCACGATAAACATAGATGTGCAGATAACTATTTAGTAAGATGACTTTGATTTTAGTGGGTATATTTCCAGAAGTAGTATGGCTGGATTATATCCAAATTCTGCTATTTTTTATTAACTTCCATTGTGATTTCTACAATAAATAGAAAATAATTTACGTACCTGTTGAGATAAATATTAAATTATTACCAATGTTTATATTAAAGTTAATTAGTAGGTGGTGCTAATCCTTTATCTGCCATTAAAAATAATCACAGATACCTGCTGGATTTTTAACAGGCCTTAGCCTGGATTGTACAATCTCAGTCCATCTAAGATAGCTTTTAATTCTCTTCCCCAAATAAAACCCCAATATATACTTCTCTTTTATAGTTTACATATTTCTAAGAATTTCATTTCATGAAGATTAACTTATCTTCTGGTCTGTAAGTACTCTCTGATTTCCCCAGTGACTTCTTTGACTCATTGGTTGTATCAGAATTTCTTGTTTAAAATAGAAGTTATTTGTGATTTTTTAAAAACCTTTCTTCCTCTGTCCATTTATCGATTGCTTTGTGGCTCAGTTATCTGCTGAAGCATCTGTGTTCCTGCCTTTTCTTTTGAGCCTTTAATCTGATTTACTCCACTCCCACTCACTTTTAATCAGATAGCAGTAACAAGAGCTCTTGTCTAAATGAGTTTCTCCCTTTTTTCTAAATGAATCTTCAAAATATATTTATTTCTTTAAAATGCAGTGCCATGCATTTTTTTCTGAGAAGTACAGCAATAATGAAGGAAACAAAGCAAGTGTGCGTGAAGAGTGTGCGGCCACGCCACATGGGCCTAAACACCTGTGTGTACTTCAGGGTCAGAGTCAGCACTCTAAGAAAGGGAGCAAGTAGATATATAGTCATAAGTGCACATTGATCATTATTCTGATTAAAAATTAGTAAACAGTACTACAGAGACACAAAGAACTTACACTGAAGCCAAAAGTTATCTATATAAGTTCACTATCTTACAGTTCAACCACAGAGCAATCTAATACAATTGAAAATGTTCCTACCTTATTTTTTAAACATTCACACCTCCTTCTCTCTTGCCTCCCACATAACCACTCTGGGTAGTTCAGATGTTTACCCCAGAGATTAGCAATATGATATCCACTGTTTTTCTCCAGTGAGTAAGTTTAAAAATGGCACATGTTAGGTTTAGTTGGCAAAGAGCACATCTGAATTAAGTATGAGGTTATTCCAAAATGCAGAAATCAGTTACACCAAAGTGTTATTAAAAATAAAATCTTATTTGGAAATATCAGTTTAAATGTAAGATGGGTCTTTAATAAAAGAATTGTCTTATGAGAGCACATCACTTTTCATTCTGTTTCTTTTTTTTTTTAATGTTATATACTGTTGGGTGATGGGGTGATGTTATGCATTCTAAATGTTAATTAATTGGTCCTGCTGTCTGTTACTTACATTGTCTCTGATTGGCTAAATAAATGCTGAGGCATGAGATTGGGCAAAGTCACAGGTAGACGGGACTAAGGTGTGCGGGCTTTTGAAGCAGAGAGGTTGATGGATAAGAGAAGCCTCCAGATAGATGATGTAGAAGAAGCCTCCAAGAGAAGAAACGAATAACAGGAAGGAAGACACATGCCAAGGGTTAGAGAAAAGAACCTCATTCCACGTGACCTGGAACATCAACATAGTGTGGAGAATAGCAGTCCAAAGGGACGTATGTATATGTGGGGTCATATTTGGGTAATAGAATTAAGAATTAGCTTAGATGGGCTAAGACTGCACAATTTAGGCCAAGGCTTGTTAAAATCTAGGTGGTGTCTGTGTGCTCATTTATAATGGCTGGTTAAGGATTAACAGCCGCCAATGAATTAACATATAATATAAACACCGTTAAACAATTTAATTAATTATTTCTAGAGTTGGGTTTAACTTTTATAGCAATAAAAAGCAACTAGGAAAAAGGAAACCATATGAAGCAATTTAAAGGAGCAGTAAACAATCTTGTCTTAGGAAGATGAAATAAATAGTCATCAAGGCAAACGTCGTTCTCATTGTAGAAAAACAATGGATACCATATTGCTAATCAGTGGGGCAATCATCTGAATTACCCAGAGTGGTTATGTGGGAGACTAGAGGAGGAGAGAGAGAAGGAGGTGTGAATGTTTTAAAAAAAAGAAGGTAGGAATATTTTAACTTGTATTAGATTGCTTTGTGGTTGACCTGTAAGGAGTGAATTTACATAAATAGCTTTTGACTTCAGTGTAAGTTCATGTGCTTCTAAAACAGTCAGCCATGGGGGACATGTGAAACACTGACCTTAGAAGATGTGTGTCTGATGAGTGGCACAGTCAGAGTTGACAATTTTAGAGGCTTAAAGTCGGTGGCATTGAAAGATTTCAGGCTCTCTTCAGTAGTTTGTTATGTAAGGTATTATATTTATGAATTACATTTCTGAATCCATGCCTAGGTACTTGACTTTAGGAGTGTGTTCTTTAGTAAAAAAAATGTTATATTTAATGACCATTTTGCTTATATGTGAAATTTAATTAAAAACACTTCCATGAGTGACTCAGGTATAGTAGTAGTGTATGCAAGTTAAAGTCAGTTGAAGCATGCATTTTTATTTCACCCTCAGCTTCTCTATAAGTACTGGCAATGCCAATATCTACTTACATATTTTTTAACATACTTGTTACTTATGTTTCTCTTGACTTCCCTTTGTTGATACTTTTTCTACTCTTCCCTTGAAAAATCTTATTTTGAGAGGGAATATTTTCTACGATTTTCTCTAATTCTTACATTTCTAATGTAGTACACCATCAGAAACTTTCTCAGCTTCTAGGACAGTCCCTTGTATCCTTACTATATGGTTTTTCTCTTTTTCCATGAACAGGAAATGCCTGGAACTTTTCTACGTTTTCCAGACACAGTTGTCCCTGAAGCTGCTGCAGTGCCTCCGAGTCACGGACGCCCCTCGCTTCTATGGCTTGCCTTCCTTGGAGAGGACCTTAGGAGGGATGGCTCACCTCACTGCCTTCCCAGGGTGGAGTGCACACTCTCCTCTCTCCAAGCCACTTGAGATCTGTGAGAAGTACTTATCAGGTCTCTTGGAGGTAAGTTAGAATGACAACTCTAACACCTAGCTTCTGCTTTTTGGTCATTTTTTATTTTCATTCCAGAAACCAATGAAGTGCAATTGTAATATTTAAGGTAGATTATAGTACAGTATATGTATAACTAATAGTATTAAATTGTTTTAATATTTTAAATAAGTATGTGAGGTCATATATGAGTACTTACGTTTTGAAGAAAAACTAAGACCTATCCTAAGTCTCTTTATGGAAATGGTTTGTCTTTGCACCTATCTCATGTAGCCTACTTAAGTTTCATTTTTACACTTCTGGGTGTGGGGCAGGCTGGGGTGCATGTTGCAGAACAGATGTGACGACCAGGGGACACTCGAAGTCCTTTCTCTCCTTGCTCCAGGTGAGCCCTAAGATCAAACTAGGTTCACTAGGCTTGGCTGCAAACACCTCTACGCACTGAACCACCTCACCAGCTCTCTTTCAATTTAAATTATAAAACATAATACATCCAGAAAATACACAAAATTAAACAATAGCCTAGTGAGTTATTATATGGTTAAAAGCCACATGATTGCCCAAAAGTCTCCCAATTGGTCCTAGCTGACAACTCTGGCATGTTGTCAATCATGTTTCTTTTAATAACATTCCCCAAGGATCTTGATTGCTTGACTTGTTTTTCTTTTTTATTCTTGGTAGTTTTATTATTTTATCTTGTGTCTGTATACAAAATATTTTCTGACTTTTTTAAAATGTGTAAATGGAGTCATTTGTTTGGACTGATTTTTTTTTCAACAGTATCCTTGGGAAATTTATTCATTTTATTGCTTAAGGTAGATTTTAATTTTCTATAGTAATCCACATAATGCAACAATGAATTACACTTAGTTTTTTTTTTAAATTTTATTTGGTTGGGACCAAGTTTGGATACTGTTGCTATAAACATTATTGCCTTTTGGTGAAACTGTGGATGTTATATATATTTAAAAATTTTTTCTCATTCTTATTGATTTATGGAAACTTAATTTTTATTTATTGACTCTGTATTCATTAACTTTGTTTCCAGTTTATAAACAGATACCTTCAGTTCTTCACTTATTGATGGATTTTGTTTATGAAGTCATTCAGGCTAGAATCTTCTATTTGGGAAGATTATGTTGAATTTTTATTATCTAATTTTTATGTTTGTCTTAGTAAATTACATTTCTCCACAATTAAAAATTGTGTTTACCTAAATTTTCAAAGTCATTATGTAAAAACCACTCACCTCCTGTCTGCTGCATCCAGATGTTAATTGTCCTTTCTCCATCTTCTTACATTATCTCCCCAGTGCTAATGCTTGCTAGTGTTCCAAAGGAATGAACCATCGTCTTTGATCTTCTCTGTAGTGCTTTCCCTGTTAATTTTTACTTATTGAGAAGAATACGTTCATAAGAGTGTACACACTGACCAATGTTTTTAGGTGTGGTGTCTTCACTAATTTCTGTTCCCGCCCGAGCTCTTCTTAAGTAAGCCCTTTTGTCTCTTAGCAGATTAGAAGCATGGCCTTAATTATATTCCACAGTCATCATTTGACCCAAGTATTGCCATTGTGATGCAATTAATTTAACTGAGATAGGACTGTGCAACGTTTTCAGAGAGCAGCTTGGCTGTGTGGAACTGGAGCCTTGCATTGTGCACATGCCCAGCTGATGGAAGAAGCCTTAGCAGAATTGTCTGAGATTCCTCTGCAATTTGAAAACCTAGACATTTTTACGGAACTGTCAGGACATTAATTCTCATGCACATTCACTTTTTGAAGTTGGTAATGAAAGCCGGGCATGGTGGCGCACGCCTTTAATCCCAGCACTCAGGAGGCAGAGCCAGGTGGATCTCTGTGAGTTCGAGGCCAACCTGGTCTACAAAGTGAGTCCAGGGAAGCCAAGAATACATAGAGAAACCCTGTCTCGAAAAACCAAAAAAATAAAAAGAAGAAGTTGGTAATGAACTTCTAAGCTTATGTTTCTTTTTTTATATCTAGATATATAGATATATTTTATTTTATTTTGATTTTATTATTTTAATCTTTTTTTTTTCTTTAGGATTTTGTACAAGTTATTTTTATACTACTCGTCCCTCCTCTAAGTTCTCCCCACTTCTCTACCTATCCAACTTAGTGTCCTTTTTTTTTTTTTTCATTTTTTTTCCCCAGCAAAGACTATTTGGCAGTTTCCATCTTTTATGGATACCAATCTCTACACAGAGTTTAAGGCTTAACTTGCTTCCTTTAATAAGCCTTTTCTTCTTTCACATAGCTATTCAATAAATATTGCTTTCTGGTCTGTAGATGACACTTATCTATAGAAGTTTACACATGCCACTGTTATTCAGGGCATAATCTTTTAAATACATTGTATTTTCTTTGTTTTACATGCTTCATTGTTAGTTTATGAAAAATGCCTTTGAATCATTTCCACTCCTCAGTGACTGTTCATATGCTTAGCACAATGAATGTAATCTATAGTTTACTTCCCTTAAAACTATGTTGTTTTTTTTAAAAAATGACTTAAACATGCTAACTTTTTTAGAAGCACTATAAAATTCAGTACAAATTTTACTGTAGCCTCCTTAAAAAATGAATTTTTCTTAATTATATATACCAAGAAAGATATGCTGTATGTTTGCTCATTAATTAATTACTCCATGTTACAAGGTATTTGTGATCAGAAATATATGATTATTTTACACAGGTATATTAGTCAAAAAGTTGGTTATAATAGTTTTCTTTTTAAGTTAGATTCATTAGTGGATTTAAAATATAATTCAACTTACAAGTACATAATTACAGTATTAAGTATAATGTGATTTAAAAAAATAAAAAATACAAATAGTTTACAGTAAATATCTGCTGTCATTGGTTTATTTATTTTTAAATTGTGTTTATTTGTGTATGTGTATGTGAATATATGCAGGAGCACAGAGTGGGTGACAGATTCTCAGGAGCTGAGTTACAGGATCTGCTTGATGTGGGTGCTGGGAAGTGAATTTGGTCCCCTGCAAGAACAGCAGTCTCTCTTGACCACTGAGACATCTCTTCAGCACTACCATTCATCGCGTTAAAACAAATTTTATATTTTTTTTTCAGATAAGGGATACATGAGGAATTACAATTTGAAGAGAAACTAAATGTTCTGTTTATATTTGGAAAGTGTCAGGTGTACTTTTGTTTTTAAGATTTCTGATTACAGCTGTCCTTCAAATTCTAGAAATTAAAATTAGCTATTCATGATACTGAGGAATAAAGTGTTTGCTTCTAAATAACAAATCCAATCAGAAGGCAGTAATTCATTCTAAGTTCAGTTATCTTGAGATAATTAGCAGAGCTTATTAACCAAGAAATAGCTAAAAATATTTCCTATTTCCTAATATTTCATAGTTATGAAAATTTTGATTAATAAGTATTGATTTGGAATGAACAGTGTTTGTTTAATGCTTCAATGAAGTAAGAAGAAGAACATGTATGTGTTTATATTTGGTGACAGGAAGTTAATGTCAAGAAATCACTTTTGTTAGAATTATAGAATTTTGTTTGTTAGAATTATAGCTGAGTTACATTTAATCTAGGACTTTCTGCTCACTTAATTAGGCAAATGGGGTCTCTATTGCATACTGTCTAAACTCTGCTCTTAAGGAGAAAGTAAAGCTTATGTGAGTGGATGTAGCAAGATTCATTGTTGGCCCACTGATTTGCTTAGTGGTTTCTTTGTAAATGAAGCTCATCCCTTCTTAAAAGAGCCGTTCTTCCAATATGAAGTCCTATTGTTTCTATACAGTAGATTTGATATTTGCCTTTTGCAGTGGTATATACTTTTCAGCTCTTCACAGCCAATTATGATACGTGAATAAACAGTTACTTTTAAAAATCACCTACATGATGTATAATTCCAGAGTTCTGACAAATAATATCAAAGTTGTGAACAAGTATGATGATCTGAAAATATGATTATTGCAAAGATGGTAGAAAGAAAATGATGTCATTCAGGATTTTTATTTTTAATGTAGTCACTTAAAAACTTAAGTTTTTAATTATGAAAAACATCACATAAACTCACATTTTGGAAAATTAGTTGAGCCTATGGAGCTGTTGGTCACAGTTTCTAACTCCTGCCTACTCTTGTTTTTTTTGAGAGATAATTTTAAGTTATATGTTTATGAATAATTTTATCTTTGGTCAAAGCTCCTGAGTTTTATATCAGCAGACCATTTTTAAAAAATCATATATATATGTAAATACAAACATATATGTATTGATTGTTATATATATGGTTTTCCTTTGCTGCATGAGTTGAAGAAACAAATGAAAGAAACACTAAAAGAACCCCAAAGAAGGTGATGATGACCCCAAAGAAGGTGTGTGGAACAGCCCACGTGGAGGTTCACCGTGAAAGAGCAGTGCGGCCTTAGGCAGTGCCAACCCGTGCAGTTGTATTAGTGCCCAGAACAAGTAGTCTGCTTTAGGCTACTTGTCTAAATTAGAACAGAATTTTTCTTCAAAAGTATTGGGCTTAAACACAGCATTTAAAAAAAAAAGGTGATTAAACATTATGAACTAAAAATAATCTAGTCTTAGTCAGTTGGTAAAAAGCCTTACTGAGTTTTTAAATTTTAAGTTAATAATCTATAGAAAATACATTTTACAATCACTTCACAGTTAGTTACCAAGTGCCTGCTTGGGAACAATGTGTGATTCATACAGAAATGGCTCAGGACAGCTGCCACATATTTGGAAGTGTTGTATAAGTCAGACATCAGGACTTTTCTGATGTAGTTCAGGGTGATTCCTCACAAGTGTTGTTACTGATGGAGAAGTATGGGGTCTAAACACAGCATCTTTTTAAAAAAGATGATTAACTGAAGCAACAAATAAATTTATTTATTAAAAAAAAGAAAAAAAGATGATTAAACATTATGAACTAGAAATAATCTAGTCTTAGTTAATTAGAGTTCTCTGATGTGTGAGAAAGAAGTGAGATAATTATTTCATTTGAATAATGAAATTTATTGAAATAATAACCGTATAGTCAAATAAGCAGTAGAAATCTAAGGTCACTAAGAAGTAAATAAAATTTCTATTTGTGTTTAACACAAAGTTTAACATAACCTGGTAGTCAATGAGTTTTGTAGAACTAGTAATTTTATGTATACTTTTCAACTACACATTCTAAAATATTTGATTAAAAATGCTACAGCACTTAAAAATATTATATTCATATTGCAAATCTAAAAAATGTCCTAGGAAGGTACTGAATAAATATCCTTTGAAAAAATCCCAAAGTTGCCAATATTTGAAAACATTTTTTAGCTATGGTAAAATTTACCACTGTAGTCACTATTAGATGAATTAACAGGACTGTTTTAAATTCATGTGGCTAGTGGTTGATTAGACAAGTTAACAGAAAGACTGATATATACCCTTAAAAGGAAAGCCACTGTAAAATTGCTTATATTTTCTTTGTAGGTTATTACTTCTTTTTATGTGGAACGGGGAGGAAATGCTATGTCCTTCATGGGGAAAGGTGTTACGAAGAGCACAGTTCTTTGCTTGCTTCATTTATCCCATGAGATGATGGCCCAGGCACCCGGCTCGGTAAGAGAGGCACAAGCTGCCATCATCTGAACTGTTGCTTGAAAAGGAGCATGCTGTGTCTAACACACTGCAAGCCTATGAACACGCTCCAGAACATGCCAGTTCTGACTTGGTAATAAGACAAGAAGAGGGATTTAGTTGGGGTTGGGTGCTGGAGAAATGGCTCAGTGCTGAAGAATACTTGCTGATCTTCCAGAGGACCTGGGTTTGGTTCTCAGCACCCATATTGAATCACAACTGCCTGTAACTCTAGCTCCAGGGGATACAAGGCTCTTGTCTAACCTCGGCAGGTAACTGTACACATGTGCCATACACACACAAAACAGAACAACAACAACAAATCTTTGTTGTTGTTGTTGTTGTTGTTGTTCTTCCAGACAGAGGTTTTCTGTGTAGTTCCTCCTGGCTGAACTGGAACTCTCTTTGTAGACCAGGCTGACCTCAAACTCTCAGAGATCTGCCTGCCTCTGCCTCCTGAGTGCTGGGATTAAAGTTGTGCACCACTATGCCCGGCTCAAAAATACTATCTTTAAGACATTTTGGGTTACAACATTTCTTGGAAGTTATATATATCCGAATTTATAGAAAAATTTATTTTGGTTGAAATCATTAAGTAGAAAAGTACATTTTTTGGCTACATTATGGGAGAAAAGCCTCTATTGAAAAATTGTTTTAAGGGAAGCTCAGAGGGTTTTTTTTTTTAAAGAAAAAAAGGTCTATTTTTTTTTTTTTTTTGGTTTTTTGAGACAGGGTTTCTCTGTGTAGCCCTGGCTGTGCTGGACTCACTTTGTAGACCAGGCTGGCCTCGAACTCACAGAGATCCGCCTGCCTCTGCCTCCCAAGTGCTGGGATTAAAGGCGTGCGCCACCACGCCCGGCTCAGGTCTATTTTTAATAAATGAGAAAATAAGAAAAAAATAAGAGCATAAATTAATTGAAAAGGGAAATCTTTTTTCTTTGTATGTTATAGAACCATCTTGGAACTAAAGATCTTTTGTCTTACATGCATCCAGCACAGATTTAACTTTTGTATTGTGCTGTTACCCTAAAGTCCTGGTTATTTGAATATTTCTAAGAGCTTAGAAATTTCTGAACATCAAAATCATGGGACCATTGACAAAGAAGCCAAAACCATACAATGGAAAAAGGACAGCATCTTCAACAAATGGTGCTGGTCTAACTGGATGTCAACATGTAAAAGAATGAAATTAGACCCATACCTATCACATTGCACAAAACTCAAGTCCAAGTAGATCAAAGATCTTTACATAAAACTGTACACACTAAATCTAGTAGAAGAGAAAGTGGGGAAAACCCTCGAACTCATTGGCACAGGTGACAACTGCCTGAACAGAACACCAACAGCTCAGGACCTGAGACCAACAATCAATAAATGGAACCTCATGAAACTGAAAAGCTTCTGTAAGGCAAAATACACTGTCATTAGAATAAAACGGCAGCCTACAGATTGATAAAAGATGTTCACCAACCCCACATCTGACAGGGGGCTAATACCCAAAATGTATAAAGAACTCAAGAAATTAAATGCCAAGAAACCAAATAATCCAATCAAAAAATGAGGAGCAGAGGTAAGCAGGGAATTCACAAAAGAGGAATCTTGAAAAATGACAAAAAAGAGACACTTGAAAAAATGCTCAACATCCTTAATCATCAGAGAAATGCAACTCAAGATGACTCTGAGATTCCATCTCACACCTGGCAGAATGGCTAAGATCAAAAACTCAAATGACAGCACATGCTGGAGAGGGTGTGGATAGCACATTGCTGGTGGGAGTGCAAACTTGTACAACCTCTGTGGAAATCAGTCTGGCGATATCTTAGAAAACTTGGAATAGCTGTATCTCAAGACCCACCCATACCACTCCTGGGTATAGACCCAAATGATTCCTCACCAATCCACAAGGACATATCCTCATCTATGTTCATAGCATCTTTATTTGTAATAGCTAGAAACTGGAAACAACCCAGATGTCTCTCAACTGATGGATAAAAAGCTGTGGTACATCTACACAATGGAATACTACTCAGCCATCAGAAACAAGGAAATCATGCAATTTGTTGCCAAATGGATGAAACTAGAAAAGCTCATCCTGAGTGAACTAGCCCAGACCCAGAAAGATACACATGGCATGTATTCACTTATAACTGGATTTTAGCCAGATAGTACAAGATAACTATCCTACAACTAACAGACTGAAAGGAACAGGAACATAGGCTTTATTACCTGTTAGTGGGATACTTTGTCCTAGTGGAGCTGCCATGTAGGCCCCCTGTGCAAGAGGACGCTCTTAGCCCTCATATGGCTGTTGAACTGAAGGGGGGCTGATACGTAGGGCACCCTATTCTGGAGGAGTAGGATTGGTGGGAGAATGGGGAGATGATGGGAGGGTGGGAGAGTGGGCCTGGGACAGGTGGAGGGAGGGGACTGGAGATGTAAATTGACATAATAAATAAACATTAAAAATTAAAGGAAAGAAAATGAAAAGAAAAAAGAAAAAAAAATCAAGGGAGATTAGGAAGACATGCATTTTATAGACCAAAATCTTCAGGTCTTTATATTTTGTCTTCTGAAAAGGTACACAAATTTTAAAAAGTGAAGAACTAATATTCTAGCACATTAAAAACTTAATTAATAGTTGATCAGTGGAGTCTATAATTGACCTTATGTTACTATTAATACTAGAGAACTTACTGTTTGCATTATTTTGGCCAAAAATGAATTTTTACTCTTTGAGCTTGAAAAATTTAGAGTTGTTTTAAGCTCTCTAAACTTACCTCAAGCACTCTGTGCTTGGTTTTCTTTCTAGGAGTGGATGCCACTTTGGTTCTTGCCTTTGGGTAATCACAGTGAAGACCATTCTCCTACTCAGCAAGGGTTGGCCTGGCTAATTCCCCTGTGGGTTGATCGAGACCCGGAGGTTAGTATAGAGAAAGTCCAAGTATGTTATGTCTAGATTGAAAAGCAACGGAAACAGAACAGATAAACTTATGTAGTATTGTGGATCATTGTAGTTGATACAGCTTATGTTTTATTTAGCCCCTGTTTTCCCTCAGGTGACCATAATGAAGCACTGTTGATAGGTTATTGTCATAAGAGAATTTCTTTGCCTTACAGTTTTGCTAGCTAGCTGTCCAAGGTCTGTGTGGCAGCATAGTCGGGCTCTGGAGAGAGTTCTTACTTTCACTCAGATACCTGTCATTTTGCAGAGTGTCCACAGAGCTTTTCACTGTATGTGACAGACAGTCACCAGTCTGGTTGGGGGTAGGACCTCGTTATTAAGAGTTCATTATCTTCTAATTACCTTGAAGTTCTATTTCTAAACAAGTCACTGAGAATGGAGGGTCGTCTTTCAACTTAGCTTTCCAACTCTGTTCCATTAAAATTCATATCTTCCTCTTTTCTTGTGAGTACATTAATGATTATGCATATGTACAATTGTTTAAAACAGTGTACATTGTTTAAAAAACAAAAACAAAACTTGATCACTCACTGCAGTATCAACTTTAAACTCTGAAGTCCAAAGTCTCATGTGAATATTATCTAAATCAAGAATATATGAGAATTCTTGTATTTCTTCCTGGGGAAAGAATTTTGTTTTCACCTAGAAGGTGATGAAATACAGAACTTATGTGTCTCTGTCTGATTGTAGGATAGTCCTAGGGTACACATTTCCAGTCCCAAAGGGAGAAATAGGAATGGAAGGAATGAGGTTCCAAAGCAAGTGCACATGCTGAGGACACTAATTGCATTAGCAGTTAAGGCCCAAGCCTTTGCTTGATACTATGGACTACAGGGCCTGTGGGAGGCTGGAGGAAAGTTCTCAGCCTCTAGCTTCCTACAACCCAGTGGGTAGTCTGACATGTTCAGGCTGTCTCCCTGGGCTCCACCAGTGTGTGTTGTTGTAGTTAAGAACAGCTCCACCTTCCCTGAGGCACAGCGACAGCCTTGGGAACTGAGGCCGTTGCCTCGCCTCCACGCCTGGGTAGGAGTGGCTGACCTAATGGTCTGTGAATTACACTTAGAGCCATGCTTCTCTGTGAAGAATACCACATATTGCCTATGGAATCAAAGCCCCACGGGCTTCCAGTCATTGCAGTTCACTTTCTTATTCCCTGCCGTTGGACATCCACATTGTCTTTGCAGGTCCATTCTCATCTGCGTTCTGGCTCCTGCTAAAATGTCTGAGCAGCACTCATTGTCTCTTGTGAAACAGTTTTCAGGCATACCTCTGTGGGCTTTCCAGAACAAGAGCTGTCATTTTGTATAGATAGAGTTGAGAATTTTCTTAATCACCTATAATTGTCCTTTAAAAAAATGTATCATTTATTCCTTATTCAAATCATATTCCCTTTGCACTTTGCTATAAGCACTCAGGAGGAATTAAGACACGTACACTTTGCTTACATTTCCAACTATGTGTACAGCTTCATCGCTCACAAACTCTTAGCACTTGAACAGAGTTGGACCACTTTAATACTATTTGTGTAAAGCAGCTTTGCATCGCTATACCTAATGCCAGAGTAAAACAACTTAAAAAGAAAGCCAAGGTTTACTGTGGCTCACAGTTTTGAAAGCCTCAGTCTCACTGCTTTTGGTCTTAAAGCAGTGTCTTGGTGGGAGCTCGTGAAGTAGCACAGCTGCTCATCTTTCTGGCAGAAAGTGCAGAGAAAGTAGACAGCCATGGTCTCAATATCCCTTTTTTTGGGCTTGCCGTAATATGATTAGAAGACTTACTTGTAAATACCCTATCCTTAACGGTTCTACCTTCTGTGGTTCCATGGCCTGGGGACACACGTTTAACATTTTACATGCAGGCCTTTGATGGTTACTTGTTCACATCAGAGTGCCGTCTTTCAAGGACCACCTTCTCCATACCATACTTCTAGTAACATGTTCTCAGTACTTTCTTACATCACACCAGAGCCATCCTTGTGATTGATTTTCCTGGTATGACCTGCCGTCTCTCAGACTCTAATCTGTCATATAGTTCAAAAGTCACTTTTATGTCATTAGGTATTTGTTTCAGTATAGTTCCTCTTCACAAAAACAAAGTCTATATTAATGTTCTCAGGTTGCCATAATAAATGCCACAGAATGGATTTCTAAAAGCAGGGTTACTTCTCATGTTTGTGGGGTCAGCAGTCCAGCGTCCACAGGTGGTTTATTGGGAGACTTCCATTCCACTGTGGATGGCTACTTCTCATTATGTGTTCCTTTTTCCTCCTTTTGTTGCAGACACACAGAGAAAGACATCTCGTCTCTTTCTTTAAGGCAGCCACCCTACTTCATTTCAAAAGCCTAGTAATACTTAAGTGCCATTTTAGTACAGAATATATATTATTTAGCCATTTGTTCAATGATATTGAGTAAGAAATGGTGGATCCTATTTAAAATTTGCTTTGTAGAAGTATTATTTGATCTGAACTTAGAAGGTACTGCTTTGTACTTGGACTTATTACCTATTTTATGGATATGTGATTTTTTTTTATTCTATAATTGTCATTGAAAATGCAGTTTTTGGTCAAAATTTAGAAATGCACCAAACTGTTAACATAAACAGCAGTTATGTTATCACCAGCATTACTGTACCAAATTAAGCTTTTTTGAAACATTTTTCTCTTAAAATAACTTGAGAAAGTACTACGTGCCCTATAAAGAAATGTAATTCAGCTACATAGTTTTGAAATGAAATATTAAAAAGTTAAAACTATTTTGAAAAAATACTAACTTTAAAAAATAGAACAAAATAATGGGTATATTTTTAAGAATGAAAAATAAATAGAAATCATATTCAATAAATATGAGCAACTATCTTCTGTTTTTCCATAAAAAACCCCTTGTAAACTGTAATTGCTTTAATACTTCCTTGTATCCATCTAGGTTATCCTCAGGTAGCATTTGATTATAGTCTACTAGTACTTTTTTTAGGTGGTTCACACACATGTACGCCACTTTCTAGTGTCCTTAGTATGTAGGATTATTAAGTCAGTGCTGTGTTCACACACATGTAGGATATTGTTTCTGTGTTTCCTTTAGTATTTAGGAATGTAAGGCCAATGCCATATTCACATACATGTAGGAAACTGTTTCTGGGTGTCCTTTAGTGTATAGGAATATACACATTCACACAGTTCTAACACTTCTTTTGGACCAGAAGGACTACTTTATGCTAGGAAAGAGTTCCCTTGGAGTTGATATGTCTGTCCTTACTTGACAGGTGAGATTCACTTCACTGGGGTTGGGATCAGCCTTGACTACTATTGAAGGGGGCTGTGTAGCCTTGGCAAACAGTTGTCAGAATATTTCTGGTGGGCTCTGGGGAGCCGTGGTGAACATTCTTCTGGATCAGACAGAATGCAGTCTGGTGCGCCGGGAGGTATGTCTGTCTTAGCAGCCTAATCCCCCCTCCACCCACTTTACTGTTAACAGAAGTCTATTTCAGGAGTGTCTAGAAGCCTCATGTAACCTGCTGTTCAGCAGAAGGGACCAAGCAAAAACCATTGTTTATTTTCCTTGCAAAAAATTAAAATTAAAGTGATTAATTTACAGTAAAAAATCAAGTCCTTTATTCTGATAAAAAAGACAGACAGTTTAAATGTTTGTCTTAATTTGCATATGTGTGCATGCTATACACATATGCTTGTGTGCATGCTCCACGGTGGAGGTCAGGGGACAACTTATAAGAGCCTGTTCTCCCCTTCTGTCACGTGGGTTCTGGGGATAGAATTATAGAATTCATCTTGGCAGCATGTACCTTTACTTGGTGAGCCATCTTGCTATTCCTGGATATGATATAATTTAATGTGAACTTTTATATTACATACTACAAAGTAATTCACATAAAAACATGTTTTTACCCCAACATGTAGAGGCCTTTAGTGCTTATAAACCCTCGATAATGTTAAACTATTTTCAAAATAATATTTCACAGTATATGTCAATAATATTTGAGAAGAAAACAAACACTAACTTAATTTGTGTTTTAAAGATATTTGTTCATTGATGTCATTTACCTGTCACACCCATGAGCTTGTGAAGGTCGGAGGACACGTCCCCAGCGCCAGCTCTTGTGGCCTCTAGCAACCAAACTCGGGTCATCTGTTCCACCCACGAATGCTTCCACCCCCTGAGCAATCTTCTCAGCTCTAACTGCTGTCGTTTTGTTTTTATTGCTGCATCTGTCAAGTGATGACTCATACTCGTAGTTTTAAAAATGACAAGCAAATAGTGCTCAGAGGTCTCTGAAGAAACCAGTAGTTCCTGGCCCACTGTTAACCAGTACCGAGTGGCAAATGCATATGCCAGTTTTCTTATTAGTTGCTGTCTAATTTCAAGTGGCAATGCTTACGTTTTTGGATTTTTCTTGATTCGTTAATTTTAAATTGACTTCCAGTGAAGAGGGATGGAAGCTTTCTTTATTCTTAGAATTTCCCATATTCTTGTTATTCTCTTAGTACGATTATAGCAAATCTTTCATTAGATGAAAATCAGTTCTTATGTTTGTATGATTATTGCATTCTGTCATCTCATATTCTGATAGGTAAAGTTAAACATTTATGCTTTAAGGTTATTAGGAAGCTTTGAATGAAAGAGGAGGAAAGAAGGGAGAAGACAGATGTTTGCTGTCTCTGTGTGTAGCCTACAAAGGGATTTGAGGACATTGTGTGTATTTCTTAAATGCATCTATAATGTCTTATTCTAGTCAGTGTTTGCATGAAACTAAATTTTGAGATAGTAAAAAAATATATATTTTCTTATGAAATAATCCCATCGTTTCCTTGCCGCCTAACATCAGCTAATAAATGCAGCTTCTGAGATCTCATGAGAACTCAGCTTGTGGAACTGCAGCCTCTGCAGCCTCAGCTCTTTAGCTACATCAGTTAGTGATTTCAGAGATGACAGCAAGATGGCAGTGCTGACATTTCATATGTTTAATTTTCAGGCTGCATTTATTCTTCAGAATCTCCTTGTAATTCCAATGCCTTCAGAAGTTATAAAGGATTATACCTGGCAGGTGGGTATAAGTGTTTATCAATCTAGCAGATACTTTGTATATAATTAGTTTTGGACTTTCAGCATATGTGTGCAACTAGACCTTTGTGTTTGTGGGTTTCATGTTTGTGGATTTAAGTAATCAGGGGTCAAAAATATTCAAGAAAAAGTAATTGTACTAAAGAATTATAGACTTTTTTCTTATCATTCTCCTTAAATCATATGACATAACTACGTACAATAGCATTCAGTTATTGGAAGTGACTTACAGGGCTTTTAAGTTACACAGCAGAATATGCATAGATAGAACACAAATGCCACCCTGCTTATAAAAAGTTTTCTGTCTACAGAGTTTGGTGTTTGTGAGAGTCTAAGAGCCAGTCCCTTGTTCATACCAAAGGGCTAAACTTTATTACTTAAAAACTGTGTGTATGGCAGCAAGCATTTGTTAACTAGAGAGTAGTAACTGTTGATGCTTGCTCACAGTTAAACATTATCCTGAGCTGTGAAATGGCCTAGCAAGTAGAAGGAGAGAACTGTCTCTGTAAAGTTGTCCTCTAACCTCCACACACAACACAGTGCCACATGGAACCATGTATGTGCACTGTAATAAAATTCTTAATTTAAAAATTAGATTTACTTATTAATGTGTATGACTGTTTTGCCTTTGTATGTGTGGACCATGTGCATGCCTGGTGCCCACAGAAGTAAGAAGAGGGTGTTGGATCCCTTGTAGCTGGAGTTACAGGTGACTGTGCTGAATTAACCTGGGTCCTCTGTAAGAGGGAAAACTGCTCTGAATCATTGAGCCTCCCGTGAGATCTTAACCTCGCCAGCCTCCAGCACTTTGTTTATTTGTTTGTTTGCTTCTTTGAGACAGAGTTTCTCTGTGTAACAGCCCTGGCTGTCCTGGACTCACTCTGTAGACCAGGCTAACCTTCAACTCACAGAGATCCACATGCCTCTGCCTAGTGCTGGGATTAAAGGCGTACGCCACCATGTCTGGCAGAATATTTTATTTTTATTGATTTGTTTCTTTGTTTATCTGTAGACAAGACCTTACCATATAGCCTTTGCTGGTGTGGAACTCACTATGTAGATCAGATTGACCTCAAACTCAACAGAGATCCGCCTTCTTCAGCCTCCCAGAGCTGGGATTAAAGGGATGTGCCACCATACCCAGCCTGATAAAACATTAAAAAAAATAAATAGCATAAGGAAAAAAATGTATTTTCTGTAGTGGTTAATACTTTTAGAATTAGTAATGCTTGGTGTGCTGTATACTGGGACTTTTCTAGAAGCTTCATGTGCACTAACTGGCATAGTTGTCTTCATTATATAGTTTAGACATTTTAGCACAAAGATTTGAAGTCGCTTCGTGAAGCCACATAATTAGAAATGTACTTCTATCATTTTGGCTATATTAATTAATTACTTGGTGATTGCCTATTTCTCCATTACTCTTATTGTTAAGAAATATTTTGATACTTTGTTGATGTTTCTTATGAAACTTCCTTTACTAGTTTTAACTTATCTGAAACAATTATATGACAATTACTAATGATTTTATAATTATGTCATTTCTTTCTGTATTGATTACATCCTCCTTTAAGAGCTTTCCTATTCTTCACTGATGCCAATTTGTTCATTTACTTACTTTGGTATAGACCCAAGGGCTCGTGGTTTGTTTCACAGATTGCTGTCTGCGCCTCTTTGTTTAGTTGAGGATGACTACTCTGTTCCTTAAACTTGTCTTGGGAAGCTCTGAACATTTTCCTTCTGTCTGGTGTAGAAAGGTGTTGTTCTCTGGCCCCAGCCTAGAGCCAGGTGTTTGCTCAAGGGGTTCAGATTACTTTCCAATGATAGTATGTATGGAGGCTGGAGAGATGGCTCAGCAGCTAAGAGCACTTCTGCTTTTCCAGAGCACTCAGGTTACAATTCCAGCACATGCATGGCAGATCACAACCATCTGTAACTCTCGTTCTAAGGAATCTTCTGGCCTCTGTCGGTATCAGACATACATATAGTGCACAATCATATATGCAGGCAGGGCGGTGGTGGCGCACGCCTTTAATTCCAGAACTTGGGAGGCAGAGGCAGGTGGATCTCTGTGAGTTCGAGGCCATCCTGGTCTACAAAAGTGAGACCAGGACAGCCAGAGCTGTTACACAGAGAAACCCTGTCTTGAAAAACCAAAAAAAAAAAAAAAAAAAAAAAATTCTTGTAAAGGAAAAAGTAGTATGTATGCACATATTATTCATTTGTGCTTTTCCTTTTCTTTAAACTTCTTACTTTGAGGGAGAGCCTCTAACCTCGGCCAGTCTCAAACTCCTTATATAACTGAGGATAGCATTTTGATCTTGCCTCACCTGTCTAGTACTGGATTATAGGCATGTACTATCCTCCATTTCCAGTTTATATGGTACCAGGACCTTGTGCATGCTAGTCAAACACTCTACCAAACATGGTATCCCCAACCCTGAGAGTGATAGTTAAAAATAAAGTCTGGTATCTGGATGTGCTCACTGTTCTTGATGGATCTTGCTTCTGGGTTGTGTCAGCACAGAGAACTAATAACCCTCTGTGCACATTAGTGTATGTGTTTTTGATAACTAGAATCCCTTATTAGTATCTATTATTAATTATAAACCATTCACACAGATGAGTGTTTCATATTTGCTATACATATTAAAATACATAGTTTTCATCTTTTACTGTATACATCATGAAGCACCTCAATATTTCACAAAATATTTCTTGTTAAAGTCATCTTAATAATGGTGGTCATATTTTATGTGTCTTTATGGATTTCTAATATATTTAGGATTATGCTTTTATAGTCTTTACATAATTCCATTTTTTACTCTTCTTAGATGTAATAGTTTGCTTCTAGTTTATTTTTATCTTATGTAATAAGTCTATTTGCACAGTGACTGTAGGAGTAGAAAATATATGTCATACAATTGATATTTGTTTATCTTATCTAGTTCCTTCAGAACTATATTTTCACATTAATTGGAGAGTTCTAAGACCATTAATCTGAACTTTTCTTTGCAAGTATGTTTGTAATTGGCATCTGATGACTTAAGAGTCGCCTTTCCTTTATGTGCTGCCCTTCTGAGCGATCCCTGAAATTCAGCCGATGGTCTGTCAGGTCCAGTGTTTACTTCACCTTTGGAGGACAAGGGTGGTAAGGATACAAATACCCATAGTAGAGAAAGCAATCGAATATATAATAATATTCACTACCTGTCTCCCGACCTAAGAGGTTTATCTCTTGAGCTTATTGTTCAGGAACCTACCCTATGTTTCTAAATAGTTTATTTCCAATATTGTGTTCTTTCCTCCAGCACTTGCTTGTGACCGTGTTTTGTTCCTATGTGACCCTTGTTGACACTGTTAACTCTTCTTGTCAGGGCCACCCTTGCTCTTGCTGATTTTGTTGTCTCCTTTCCTGTAGGGCCCCGATTAGAAGACAGGCAGGCCGGGCCTAAGTTGGTATCCTTTCTCCTCTCCCTTCTGATGCTAACTGTGGCCAGTTTTTATTTAAGCCTTTGCTTTGTGATGTTTGATGATGTTTGCATTCTTCCCTGGCTTTTGTATACAGATTGATTCTGAACATTGAAATCACTAATTTATAGAGACATTAAGTGGTCTATGGTTAAAATTCCTTATCTACCCTTTCAGGGCTAACCCATCTAGTGCTCAGAAGCAGAATTCTTTTATGCACAAAATTGAAAAACTGGATTTATGTGATATTTCTTTCCCCTTTGGAAGTCCTATGTCATAGCTCAAATTTTCTACTCTTAATATTCCTTCCTTTCTTGTTAACCCCCACTTTCCTGGTAATGATCCTTAAAATATTCTTACCTAACTCTTATAAATTCTGCCTTTAAAGCTTACTGGATTGGTAGTTTGGCTGTGTACTAGGTTGAATACCATGAAAACCCTGAGAATTTAACCCCACCTATTATGGGAACAACCATTAGAAAGAGGCTACAAACCACCAGTATGCATCTTTTAGCATTAAGGGCTGTGGACACTTTTTTTTTTCTCTGACCTTTTTGTTCATGGTGTTCTAGAATTTCATCTTATATATATATTTTTTTTTCTCACTGACCCCTCAGTAAGCTCTTCATTTGAAGACTTGACTATTCTATATCTTTGACTCTTCACAATTTCTTTTCTTGTATTTTTATGACTTGACTCTTCAGGATGCAGAGTTGATCCAGCTTCTGCCAGAGGACGTTTAAGCAGCAGAGACCAGTAAAGTGAAGTACTTTCTGGTTTAGTCTAAGCAGCCATACTAGGAGTGTCATAGGATCTGGAATACCTTTTGCCTTAGCGAGATGCAGTAGATTTTTTTGTGTGAAGAAATCAGGTTTGCTAAACCAGTCCCTTTTCTCTGTCTTCCCCACAGGGCCCCTGTGTCCATGATGAGGATTCTGGCATGTCACTTGTAGGAAAACCTGCCCTCCAGGCCCTTTTATATCATTGCTGTTTCTATGAACATTTGACGCAGATGGTGAAACATTGTTATGTAGGAAGATATATGTTTGATTTTAATATTTCTGCTTTTACTGAAACTACAGAATACAGTGATTTAAACAGTAAGTGTAGTACCTTTACTATCATCGTTATCTTTATTATTATTACAAAATATAATTTCTTTTTTTTTATTATTTTTTCAAGTTACATCTTGATCAAAGTCTCCTCCTTCCTTCCCTTCCCTCCCTCCTTCTTCCCTATCTCCATCCTCTCCTTCTCCTCAGATGAGGGGAGCTCCCACATATCAAACCTCTTCAGTTCACCAGTCACAGGAGGGCTAAGAGCTTCCTCTTGTACTGGAGCCTGATATGGCAGCCCAGGTAGGGTAAGGTGTTCCACTAACAGGCAACAGGGTCCATGACCTACTGCTGGGTGGAACTTTTTGTAGGATAGTTATACTAGGTTCCTGTCTGTCTGGGTCTGTATGTTGTAGGATGGTTGTCCTATGCTATATGGTTAATATCCACTTATAATAAAGTACATACCATGTTTATCTTTCTGGATCTGGGATAGCTCACTTAGGATGAGCCTTCCTAGTTCCATCCATTTGATTGCAAATTGTATGATTTCTTTGTTTCTGATAGTTGAGTAGTATTCCATTGTGTAAATGTACCACATTTTTTTTTTTAAATCCATTCGTCAGTTGAAGGACATCTGGGTTGTTTCCAGTTTCTGGCTATTGTGAACATAGTTGAGGGGATGTCCTTGTGGTTTGGTGGAGAATATTTTGGATATATGACCAGGAGTGGTATGGCTCTGTCTTGAGGTAGAACTAGTCCCAATTTTCTAAGATATCACCAGATTGATTTCCAAAGTGATTGTACAAGTTTGCACTCCCACCAGCAATGGAGGAGGGTTCCTCTTTCTCCACAACCTCACCAGCATGTGGTATCACTTGAGTTTTTGATCTTAGCCATTCTGACAGGTGTGAGATGGAATTTCAGAGTCATCTTGAGTTGCATTTCCCTGATGACTAAGGATGTTGAGCATTTTTTCAAGTGTCTTTCAGCCTTTAGAGATTCTTCTTTTGTTGTGAATTCTCAGTTTAGCTCTGTTCCCCACTTTTTATTGTCTGGTATGGTTTTTTGGTGTTTAATTTCTTGAGTTCTTTGTATATTTTGGATATTAGCCCTCAATTTCTTTTAAACGCTGTTGAGAGGCCAGGGAAATGACTAAGTGAGTAAAGAGAAGCACGGGGACTGAAGTTTGGATCATCAAGACCCAAAGCCGTAAAGGTAAACACCCCCAGAGCAAGCTGCCTCACTAGATTAGTAAATTGACAAGCTTAGTGTACATGTGAGAGACCATACCTTAATATATAAGGGTGAAAAACAATTGTAGAAGACATGTGACACCACCCTCTGACCTCCACACTCAACTGCACACACATGAACACATATATAAGCATGCATACCACCTACACATGCAAAAAGTGACATTAAAAATGCACATCTTTATTAAAGAACATTTAGAATATATAAAAAGGTATGCTGGAAAAAATATTTCTAGTCCTACAACCCAGAGAATATCCCTCATAAATTTTATTTCTTACCATCCTTTTTCCCTATGAGGTGTTTGTTTTATGTACATTTCTTAGTCTCTGTTTCTCTAAACATTGTCTGAACATTATTCTGTAATATAAATTCTTCATGGAAGACCTGTTTGACATCTTATTAATGTTTTAAAGTTATTTTATGCCCTTCAGTAAAGTTTTAAGCTTTTTTTCTCTAATAAAATCTTAAACTTTTTTTGAATATTCATTCCTTGACACTATTGTTTTCTTCCCCCCCCTACCTTTCCTATGAATGAGATCTTTTTCTAACTAAATCTTCTAACTTTTTTGGTAAAAGTCTTAGAAATCTACTTATTTTTGATGTGTCTTGAATTTATCAAAACATCTTGCTGAAACCATTTTACTTCTGTTGGTAGATAGTCTTGGATTTCTAAGTATTATATATTGCATAAATACTATTTAGATCTTATAAAAATGACCCTCCATTTAACATAAATTGCTTTAGTTTTAAAATTAATATTTAAATATGTTTTAGAATCTTAACTTAGCAGAGGAGTTTTAAGAAAAATACAGAAACCCTCAAATATATGGATTTACTCACTATCTAATGAGTGTATATGTATATGTAATTATAAGATTTGTTTATATGTCTGTATGCAATATTATATACACACATGTATATTATGTATATAGGTATATAGATGTATATATACATATGTATATATATCTCTATATATAAAGGGTAAACTAAAGCCATGAAATTCCATTACTTTTAATTACTGAAATGTGGATTTATAATTATTTAAATTTATAACTCGCATTTCTATTCCCTTCTTAGGGGAATTCAAAGTGGCATTTAATGAAGCTTTTGAACTTTATAAATGACTATGAGTCTTAGAAAAATAAGTTGTTCAGCTTTGGTTTTATGAGTCACTGTTTCCCCTGACATCTGCGTTGATGCTTCCTGGGTGTTTGTTAGTAGTGTGCACTCTTGGCTTCAGTCTGCTGCAGGGTGTTAGAGTCCCCAGGACGGGGCCCTGGAGGGATTGCACCAACAACCTCAGTAATTCCTGAACACAGTGAAAAAAATCATCATTCTTGAGTTTATGGTTGGTTTCCTTAAGGGGCATGCAGTCTGTTAACCGTTGGATAACCTGGGGAATGTTGTATTAACTGTCCTGTGTTGTCACAGGTTTAGACGACTCTTTCAAGTTTTGGAGGGCTCCCTCAGGGACGTCTACTCAGGATCCTGAGCCAAGCTCCCTCTCTACTTCAGAAACAATGGTAACTGAGAAGAACACAGAAGTATTTTATTTTGAGTCTATTTTATTTTAAGTTTGAATTTGCATAGTAGTGATAAAATATGAGATTTAACCTTAAAGTTAGGATTATAATGGTTTTTAAGAATTATATTCTGAGAAGACTCCTGCTCTGCATTTACTTCAAATTCTATTTAATATGTTCAATAATACATATGTAGTAGAGACCTTTTTGCTTTCCCACATATGTATATCTTTCCAGAGTTAAGTAACAAGGATAAACAGTGCTGTAAGAGGCAGGGTTGGAATTTCAACTAGGGCTTGCCTGCTGCAGTCATAACTACATGTATTCTTTCAATTGAGAGTCATCAACCTCTCTTTCCTGCCTTTTCTGATTGAATCAAGAGTAGAATTGTGTCAGAGTGTTTTTATTAATAGTAGATGAGAACATACCCTATATAGTTAAAAGTTATTCTCTTGGCATGAAAAAACCCCTTGCACCAACTGCAGACAGACTGCTGTCCAAAAAGGACAAAACTTGGTAGCAGGGAAGTCGACAGCCTAACTCTGCCAAGACAGGGTAGGTAAGTCCTTCATAATCCCTGCTCTACAACAAATGTCTGTCAGAGAAACAGGACCCAAAGGCTGAAGACTGATGCAGGAATGTATGGAGAGAAAATGGGAACTGTCCAGGCAGTCATTGGTATGTCCTTTCTTAGTTTTGGAAGCTGAAGGCCCTGCACTTCCTATATAATCAGATATATTTATCCCTCTCAGGTCTCTGAGGTGGTTGAAGAATAGACAGCTAGAGTGTCATAGTTAAATTTTGAGTTGTTTAGGAATCAAGAGGGTGTTATAGATCTAAGAAGATACTCTTAAAAGTGTGTTGCAAGTTAGTATGAATGTTGAGTCACATATAGACCTTTTTTTTTTTTTTTTGGTTTTTCGAGGCAGGGTTTCTCTGTATAACAGCTCTGGCTGTCCTAGACTCACTTTGTAGACCAGGCTGGCCTCGAACTCACAGAGATCCGCCTGCCTCTGCCTCCCAAGTGCTGGGATTAAAGGCATGCGCCACCACCGCCCGGCCACATATAGACCTTTAAACTCAAGGAAATGGTTAGATAGTAGAATGTTAAAGTCAGGGGCCAAATATGTATAAACTGGGCATTGGGAAGGTATACTGGGCCATTTAACTCTCATAAATGTGGCATATTTATATCTGTTGTTTTGTATAATACTTACTGTTATAAGAGAAGGAACCATCTGTTGGACTGAAAGGGGAAACTTCTGGGGGGAAGAGGGTGGAAGGGGGAATAGGGAGGGGTTTGTTACTGAGATGTAACTTGAAGAAAAAAAATAAAGTATTTAAAAAAAAGTTATTAATTATCCTGAAATTTTGATTAAGGGCAAGGCAGAATGAGAAAACGTACCTGTTCAGACGATTCCAATATGGTTCTAATAATTTCAAACACATTTCTAGATCCCTGTATGAAAAACTTTGCTAAACTGTGTGAGATTTGCGTGGACTTCCATGTCCTCATCTTGGCACATGTGGTCTTTGCGTGGACTTCCATGTCCTCATCTTGGCACACGTGGTCTTCTTCCTGTCCACTGATACTGGTCCTCAGTTTGCCCAGGCATACAAAACACTTTTCTAAGTTAGAAAGTTTTAATTCTTCAAGTAATGTTGATGATGACTGTGTTGTGGAATCTTTGAGGAAAGCAAAAATTTCGTACCTTCCCTTCTACTTCCTCCAACAAGACCGGAACTCTTAAAGTTTCCATCAGCCTATTTCGATGGCCTAGCCATCTCTGATGGTATCTATATGACTTCAATGGCATGACCTGTGAAAATAATATCGTAGTTTTAAATAAATTGTATATATTTATAGATTATGTAAGACTAAGTCTGGCTTTTCAGGTAGAAGGAAAATACAAATGGGATGTATTTTTTAAGCATTTTTAACATAGGCTATAGATATGTCTATGTATATATGGATATGGTTAGTTTTGGGAGCAAAAAATTAATATTTACTAATAAAACCTAAATCTTGATAGTTAATGATATCTAAATATTTCTTTCTGATATAATAATTTCAGTATATAACATTTTGTTCTTTCTGTAAAATATTATATATGCATAATGAATATTTTGTGAAGAATATTTTATATTTCTCTTGTGGTCACTTAACAATATTTTCAAGCTAAGTTCCAATAGATTTATAGTCAGTACCATCAAGTGCTAGTACATAAAGAAATGGGCAATGAGTTTGGATGTGAAAAAAGCCTCTCGGATTGCTGCTTTCTGTGTTTGCCATGTTTGGCTGCTCATGTCTTATGCAAAGTGATTAAGATGGTCAGTATACATTATTTGGTGGTGGTGCCCTATGGCACTGAAAGTTAACTGTGTACTTCAAGGTCTCTGGGCTGATTGAGGAAAGAGTAGGAGAGCACAGGGAAATGTACCCTCTTGAGCTGATATAAAAAGACCCTAGCACCTTCTTTGTCAAAGAACTGTATAATGAGCCTCATGACTTTTTCCATGAAAATCATTACTAGTGCTTAAGTTGCTGCTTAATTTTTAAATGTAAAGGGAAAAATCAATTTATTATGCTAAACAGGATGCATATCTAGCCACTCTTTCCTCAATCAGCCTGGAAACCTTGAAGTAGTGCATCATGAGGATACTACTCAGTCACACAGTTAGTGTGTGCTTGTGAGTGGTCTTCATTCTGGTGAGAGAGGGAGAGATCTGTCATCCCCATTCCACCCCTTAAGTGATGCTTTCTGAGATTGCTGTTTTTTCATATGATACACAATCCAGCTAGAGTGATTTGAACTTCTTGGTATAATTTATTAAAATTGATGATAATAAATTATAAACCTTTTCTCTCTTGGGCATAAGGATATCATTTATAAAAATGAACATATGGATTCTACATTCTCACTGGAACTCTTTGCACCTCATATTTTGCCATGTTTTAAAAATGTGACTAGATATGTATCCTGTTTAGCATAATAAATTGATTTTCCCTTTTTAAAAATTAGGCAGCAACTTAAGCACTAGTAAAGTTTTTCATGGAAAAAGTCATGAGGTGCATTATACAGTTGCATTGACAAAGAAGATGCTAGGCTCTTTTTGACATGCTGGAGACTAAACCAGGCATTGGACGTGCAGATCAGGTGCCCTGCCACTGAGCAGCCCTAAAATAAGCAAGTGTTTTTTTTTTTTTCCTTGCAAATCTTAACAAGGCATCCATTGGAATCTTTTGGATTTACAAGGCACAATGCAAGTGAAAATAATTTTTGAACATGGATTCATCTTCCTTATATGACACATTGTTTCTTGTTCTACTTTTTCTTATGTTTTCTTCTCAAGCATTGCATCCTCAGTTTCTCCTCCCTCCACTCTCCTAGTATCTCCCCCACCTCTTTTCTTCCCCAGATCCACTCCTCCCTAAAAAAATAAAATAAAAAAGCAAGCCTCCCAGGGATATCCACCAAACATTGCTTTTATACTCAGTTGTTTCTTTGACATAGCAAATGACTTCCTTTTTTTCTTTTTCCTCTTTTTTCTTTGTTTGTTTTGCTATTTCAAGAGGATGCTTTTAATTGTGGCTATTTATCTTATCCTGAAGCATAGTTTAGAGACCATTAATTATACGTACAAAAACATTGTAAGAAAAGAATTGTTATTTTCAATTCTTACAAAAAAATTTCAAGTCTTTCATTTGTTTTTTAATTTAAATTTATTTATTTGTTGCTTCAGGTTACATCTCCATCATATTGTCCTCTTTCCCCCCTTCCCAGCCCCGCCCTCCATCCCTCTACCCCCTAATCCTTCCATCCTGCTCGTCTGGAGTGGAGTGTTCCTACATAACAGTTCCTTGCCCCAGTTCAGAAGTCATATGAGGGACAAGATCCTCCTCATACACTGTGGGCCTACAAGGCGGTACCACCAGTGAAAAGTGTCTCATTGCCAGGGAGGGAAAACTAAAAAACAAACCAACAAACAAAAAAACAAACATAAAAAAAAGTCTATGTCTATGTTCCCTTGGTACATTGGTTGTAGTATAGATATCCTGTACTATATAGCTAAAATCCTACTATAAGTGAATAGATGCCATGTGCATCCTTCTGAGTCTGGGTTAGCTCACTCAGGATGAGCTTCTCTAGTTCCATCCATTTGGTTGCAAATTGCATAATTTCATTGTTTCTGATAGCTAAATAATATCCATTGTGTAGATGTACCACAGTTTTTAAAATTCATTCCTCTGTTGAGAGACATCTGGGTTGTTTCCAGTTTCTAGCTATTACAAATAGGCTGCTATGACCATAGATGAGGAAACTTCCTTATGATTCCATGAAGAGGCATTTGGGTGGGTGTATACCCAGAAGTGGTATGGCTGGGTCCTGAGGCAAAGCTATTCCAAGTTTTCAAAGATATCGTCATACTGACCTCCACAGTGGTTGCACAAGCCTGCACTCCCACCAGCAATGGAGGAGGGTATCCCTTTCTCCATACCCTGGCCAGCAGGTGCTGTCATTTGAGTTTTTGATCTTAGCCATTCTGACAGGTGTGAGATGGAATCTCAGAGTCGTCTTGAGTTGCATTTCTCTGATGATTAAGGATGTTGAGCATTTCTTCAAGTGTCTCTCGGGCATTAGGGATTCCTTCTTTGGGAATTCTCTATTTAGTTCTGTCCCTCATTTTTTGATTGGATTATTTGGTTTCTTGGCATTTAATTTCTTGAGTTCTTTGTAGATTTTGGATATTAGCCCCCTGTCAGATGTGGGGTTGGTGAAGATTTTCTCCCAGTCTGTAGGCTGCTGTTTTGTTCAAATGACAGTGTCTATTGCCTTACAGAAGCTTTTCAGTTTCATGAGGTCCCATTTTTTGATTGTTGGTCTCAGGTACTGAGCTGTTGGTGTTCTGTTCAGGAAGTTGTCACCTGTGACAATGAGTTCAAGGGTTTTTCCCACTTTCTCTTCTAGAAGATTTAGTGTGACCAGGCTTATGTTAAGGTCTTTGATCCACTTGGACTTAAGTTTTGTACAAGGTGATAAGTATGGGTCTAATTTCATTCTTTTACAAGTGGACATCCAGTTGGACCAGCACCATTTGTTGAAGATGCTGTCCTTTTTCCATTGTGCGGTTTTGGCTTCTTTTTCAAAAATTAGGTGGCCATAGGTGTGTGGGTCCATTTCTGGTCTTCAATTCGATTCCATTGATCTACTTGTCTGTTTCTATACCAATACCATGCTGTTTTTACTACTATTGCTCTGTAGTACAGCTTGAAATCTGGGACTGTGATACCTCCAGATGTTTTTTTTTTTTTTATTGTACAGCATTGATTTAGCTATTCTGGGTTTTTTGTTGTCCCATATGAAATTGAGAATAGCCCTTTCCAGGTCTATAAAGAATTGTGTTGGTATTTTGATAGGAATTGCATTGAATCTATATATTGCTTTTGGTAGGGTGGCCATTTTTTCTTATGTTGATCCTACCTATCCATGAGCATCGGAGATCTTTCCATCTTCTAAAGGCATCTTCCTTTTCTTTCTTCAAGGGCTTGAAGTTCTTGTTGTACAGGTCCTTTACTTCCTTGGTTAGAGTTACCCCCAGGTATTTTATATTGTTTGTGGCAATTGTGAAGGGGGTTGTTTCCCTTATTTCTTTCTCAGCCCATTTGTTTGTTGTATAGAGAAGGGCTTCTGATATTTTGAATTAATTTTGTATCCAGCCACCTTGCTGAAGGTGTTTATCAGCTGTAAGAGTTCTCTGGCGGAATTTTTGGGGTCGCTTATGTATACCACATCATCTGCAAATAGGGATAATTTGACTTCTTCGTTTCCAGTTTGTATCCCCTTGATCTCTTTTAGTTGTCTTATTGCTCTAGCAAGAACTTTAAGTACTATATTGAAGAGATATGGTGAAAGTGGGCATCCTTGTCTTGTCCCTGAGTTTAGAGGAAATGCTGCAAGTCTCTCTCCATATAATTTGATGTTGACCACTGGCCTGCTGTATATGGCCTTTATTATTTCTAGGTACGGCCCTTGTATGCCCGTTCTCTCCAGAACTTTTAGCATGAAGGGGTGTTGGATTTTGTCAAATGCTTTTTCTGCATCTGGCGTGATTATCATGTGGTTTTTTTCTTTCATTTTGTTTATATGGTGAATTACATTGATAGACTTTCGTATATTGAACCATCCCTGCATTCCTGGGATGAAGCCTACTTGATCATGGTGTATGATACTTTTGATGTGTTCTTGAATTCGGTTTGCTAGTATTTTATTAAGTATTTTTGCATCTATGTTCATGAGGGAGATTGGTAATGAAAGCTGTGCTATGAGGAAAGTTCATAGCACTAAGTGCCGTCAAAAAGAAAATTGTGACAGCTCATATTAGAGAATTAACAGCTAAACTGGGTGAATTGGAAAAAAAAGAAGCAAACATTCCCAAGAGGAGCAGAAGGCAGGAGATCATCAAACTTAGGGCTGAAATCAACAACTTAGAAACAAAAAGAACTGTACAAAGAATCAATGAAACCAAGAGTTGGTTCTTCATTAAAATCAACAAAATAGACAGACCCTTAGCCAAATTAACTAAAAGGCAGAGGGAAAAGAAATCCCAAATCAACAAAATCAGAAATGAAAAGGGAGAAATAACAACAGACATTGAGGAAATCCAGAGAATATTTGGGTCCTACTTTAAAAATCTGTACTCCACCAAATTTGAAAACTTAAGCGAAATGGACAATTTTCTTGATAGATTCCACCTACCAAAGTTAAATCAAGATCAGATTAACAGATTAAACAGCCCTATAACCCCTAAGGGAATAGAAACAGTCATTAAAAATCTCCCAACCAAAAAATGCCCAGGGCTAGATGGCTTTAGCATGGAATTCTACCGGACCTTCAAAGAGGAGCTAACACCAATACTCTTCAAACTCTTTTACCAAATAGAATCAGAAAGAACACTGACAAACTCGTTCTGTGAAGCTACAGTCACCCTGATTCCTAAACCACACAAAGACCCAAAAAGAGTCTTTCATGTGTTTTCTCCAGCTTATTTAAGGTGAAATTCATAAGTACATATAAATTTAGGGTCATACTGCGATGATCTGATATGTGTATTCATCATGAAAAGATTGCTAGAATCACCTTTGTTACTGTACCCTTTCCTTCACCACTGCTCTGTGTACGTGTGCAAGCGTATATCGTTAGCAAGCTCTCAAATATGTACAAAACCATTGCAAAAACCCACATTATTATTCATTATAGTCATTACTGCATATTGGATCCTCAGAGTTTACATATTTTATAACTGAAAACCTGTGTGCTTTAATCACCATCTCTTTTTTTCACCTCCCCAGATATTTACAACAGTGATTACACCAAGTTAAGTCAGTTTTATGATGGTGGCTTTAAAAATAGGGTAATCTGCCTCTTCTCTGTTGTCTTCGGCAGCTTCAGCCAGGTGAAAAGGCCAGAATCATACATAGCATTAACTCAGAGGAGACTTGTCTTATTAAGGAGAATCAATTGAAGGTCTCAGAGAACATCACAAACAGATGTGAAAATCAGGGGAAAGCCTATTAGGTGCTCCTAAACTTTTGTCATTGTAACAAAATGTCATCTACAGAATTCATGCTTAAGCACTGTGTAATCAAGTTACAGAAACATTTTTTTTTAATCTAATAATGTTTTAAGACTGAAGATCGATGCTGTAATGTATGGAGAGAAAATAGGAACTGTCTAGGCAGCCACTGGTATGTCATTTCTTAGTTTTGGAAGCTGCAGGCCCCGTACTTCCTATAAAATCAGATATATTTATCCCTCTCAGGTCTCTGAGGTGGTTGAAGAACAGATAGCTAGAGTCTCATAATTAAATTTTGAGTTGTTTAGGAGTCAAGAGAGTGTTATAGATCTAAGAAGATGCTTTTAAAATTGTGATGCAAGTTAGTATGAATGTTGAGTTAGATAGAGAACTTTAAACTCATGGAGATGGTTAGATTGTAGAATGTTAAAGTCATGTGCCAAATACATATGGACTGGTCATTGCGAATGTATGCTAAGCCATATAACCCTCATAACTGTGGGCTAATTACCTCTGTTGTTTTGTATTGTATTTATTATTATAAGAGAAAGAGCCATTTGTTGGACTGAAAGGGGAAACTGTAGGGGAAAATAAAATATACCTTAAACTTAAAAAAAAAGGGAAGAGGATGGGGGGTTGAGGGTGGGAGGGTGGGACTGGAGGGGGGAATAGGGAGGGGACTGCGATTGAGATGTAACTTGAAGAAATAAAAAATAAAGGAAAAAAATGATTACTCAAAAAAAAAAAAGAAAAGAAAATTGACAACTTTGTGTTGTCCTGCATTTGTACCTGTTCAGGAATGCATGGACCGGACATGCCTAATTACAGCTCTGCACTGAGAACATTTTAGTGAGCCAAGGAAATTATGGATGAATTAAGTGGGTTTACTGTTGGAAGAAAATAGACCTGTGCCTCCCACGTAGGTTTCCTGCTTAAAGTGGGAAGGAGTAAGAATGACGCTTCTTTAGTAGGAAGAAGGGAGGAATGGCTAGTATAATGTTTATGTAGGTCATCTTCCGCCACTTCACATGGGGCTGGACAGAACCTTAATCTAGCTGAAGGGTTCACATGGGTTTAGGGAAGCATATGCTCTCAAAGAAGCACAAACTAGCCCCCTCCCTCTACAGATATGTGTGAGGGTTTCCTATTAGAAAGGGTTTGTACTCTCAGTTGTAGACTGAGTCTTAGTTATAGCCTCAGCTAGCAGCAAATCCCTTGTCTTGAGGTACAGGAACAGAATAGGTCTTGTGTGTGTGTGTGTGTGTGTGTGTGTGTGTGTGTGTGTGTGTTAATCAGCAGCATGCAACAGCTAAAATAGTTAAATGCCAAAATACTTTTAATTTAAACTTCTAGTGAAAAGGAGCACATTTCTGTGTCAGCATAGATTATTAAATAACTATATTTTTTTCATGAAAGTAAAACAGTTCAGCTTAGTATATGTTTGCTTTGCTTATTAAAAGAAGAGTATACCCATACGTTAAATTGGAAAAAAAAAACTATATAAAAAGCAGTGGAAATGTAAGTCACACATAGTCAGGTTTGAGACATGTTACCATTCAAAGAAGCCCTTTGATTTCCTTAACCACATGAGGCAAATTCTAATATAACTAATAGATTCTTTCCACAAGCATCTTCCTTAAGCTTGGTTTTTCCTAATCTTGTCCCCTTAACTTTTTTTTTTTTTTAATTAGCCAAAAAAAAATATGCTTACCATTCAGCTGCTATCTAAGCTGTGGTATTAGTCAAGGTGCTTCACTGCTTCTTCCTAGAACCATAACAGTTATCTTGATTGCTTTGACAAGAATATTTTTACATGCTTTTCAATTCTCATCTGCACAAACATATTTGTAAAATAAGCAAATGTTAAGCTATTTTTCCTATTATCTGAACTTAATATAAAATAAGAGATTTAGTGCTTGTCTGTGAGTGATGTATTTTGATGAAACATTATTCAGATGGCTTTTAATGTTTAAGCTCTGTGTCTTTGGCTTCAGAACTTTCTCACTTACTAGTATCAGAACTATTATATTTATCTACCTAAGATGAAAGATAATGTCTTCTGTTGAAAAGGAGATTTGTTAAGTATGTATAGACCATTGCTATGACTTTGTTCAAGTTCATATTCTCTTTATCATCAGAAACTGGAAACGGAAATAACTGTAGTATTTGCTTTCATGTTTTCACTTCAAATCAAAGGTGTACTATGCTAGGAATAAGCACAGCTAGTGTACAGATGGGACCTGGAGTTATTGGGTCAGCAATAATGCTTATTTTCCAGTTCTGTTGATGCCCCATGTCCTGCACACACACTGACAGGACCTCCCCAGATGTGGATCCTTTGTGCTTTTTCATGGAGGAAAAAAAAAAAAGATGGCAAGAAACAGGCATCTTAGGTCCTCAGAGAGAGTGTTTTTCACATATGCAGTGCCAAACACAATAGCCTGAGAGCATTCAGTTTCAGAAGGTCACAATCTCATCTGTAAATCTCTAGGTGAATTTGTGTTTGCTTTCCACAGCATTTCTATTAGGTTTAATGTTTTTAAAAATGTTGTGTTCTGAAATACAGTGTCAGCATTTTCTCAGGCAAAATAAAAATAGAGAAAAATCTTTTAATACTTCATTGATTTTTTTTTAAAAGAAAATTCTAGATCTGTAAGCTTTCCCTTCCCTGACTTAGTTTATATGTAGGTTTTTTTTGTTGGTTGGTTTTTGCTTGTGTGTGTTTCTGTTCACCACATGTCTGTCTGGTATATCCAGATGCTCGAATAGGGCCTGGTCTCTTGGGAACAGAGTGATAGATGGTTGTGAGCAGCCATGTGGGTGCCAGGAATTGGACCTGAGTCCTCTGGAGGTGTAGCACGTGCTTTTAAATTCTGAGTCTCCGTTTCTCCAGCATTTGCACTGATTTTTATAAGCATTATTAAACCTTAAGTGTTCAGTCCGAAACATCAAAAACAAACCATTTTATTATTTTTAAAAAAATGGGGGCTGGAGAGATGGCTCTGCAGTTACTAGCACTTCTTGATCTTGTAAAGAATTCGGGTTCAGTTTACTCCAGTCCCAGGGAACCCAAAGTTCTCTGTTTACCGTGTTCACCAGGCACATAGATGGTGAGCATGCATCCATGGAGGGAAGGCACTCACATACATGACAAATATATCTAAAGTAAAGGAATGTAAAAGTCTCAAAACTAATAAATTTTACGTAAATAAGTATATATCTCATTCCTTTTAGCATCTGGGCAGTGAGAGCCGTAAATTGCTTATGAAAGGAAAAGTATTGACTCCATCCCTAAGACCAAGTTCTCAGCACAAAGGAGATTTATTTGCCCCAGAAAAACAAAGGGCAGGGATTAAGATCCAAAGAGAGTAGATAGAGAATGAGAGGAGGGACAAGGGGGAGTATTTGTCCAGTGAGACAAAGGACTGTTTCTAGATAGAGAAGAGACAGTCCTGGCACATAGGAATATGGTTTATAAGGTAAAGGCACAAACCCCATATTGGGATGAGGTGTTTATTTTTAATTGGGTGTGTTAATTAGGTGAGCCAAAGGAGGGTTTTTGATTACTGGACTTCAGTACTTTGATAGCTGGACCTTGGTAGTCGGCCTCAGGAGGAGGAAGTAGACAAATCATAGAATAGACCTTGGTGGCTAGCTTTAGGAATGTGATCTAATGTTTTGTTTTGTTTTTGAAGCAAAGATGAAGAAATAGGACAAGACGTGCCAGAGCCATACTGGGCATGCTGGAACTGGCCAGAGTCCTTTCAACTTATATCAGAAACTTAAATCCTAATTGGGCTTCAAATCAAACCTTGCTCTTTTGAGTTCCTGATTTATGGACATTGTAACAGTTCCTATAAGAGGTTGGAGAAATTGCCATTATCTTAAAACTAGCTGTAAATCAAGATTTAAGAGTTTTGTAGTTATGTGAGCTGACAAAATTCATTTAAAACCTGCTTCCTTAAGGATACTTTGCATTTCTGCTGTTTGTTTCATTTTCATGCTGCAATATTAATGAGTACAGTACCTGCCTGGCACACAGGTAGCGGCCTCGGTGGGCAGCGCTGAGATTCGTCCCTTGCTGCCATCTGCACTTCTTCCTGAAACTACGCTTGACCAGTTTGTGACTCAAGGTATTTTTTGTGTGTGTGTGTCAAGGTTTTTATTTTATTTCTTTAGTTTTCTCTCTTTCATTCTCTGTGTGTGTGTGTGTGTGTGTGTGTGTGTGTGTGTTTGGGAAGGTCTAATCACATTTCTTCTGATAGGCTAATTTCACTGCTGAGGTCTGGTTACCGCCCCTTTCTGAGGCATTCTCTTGATTGGTTAATAAAAGTTGCTAATGGCCAATGAGCAGGGCAGAAAGAGTATAGGAAGGCGGGACTTCCTGAGATTAAAACAGGAAGCCTGCATTTTACACAGAGGAATTTTCTTTCTGCCTGGAGAAATGGAAGCAGCTACACATGTTTGAGAATGCTGGAAGGTAATAACAGGCACATGGCAGTTTTGGATAGGTGGTTTGGGTTAATTTGGATTTGCTAATTGAGAGTCTGCCCAGCTAAGGGCTAAGTGTTGAAACATTATTTAATTATTAGGGAAAGGACCATGGCAGCCTATAGGCCGCTAGTCCAAACAATTCAGGGCCATCGGTCTCCCACCAAGCCACTAGCAATTCTACTGGCCTAATATAACAACTTATATACAGAGTTTAGGTTACAGGTGGTGTAGGCCACCCTTGGTCCAGGGCTTTTTCCTCAGGACAAGTTGGGCTACCGGTTAAGGCGGGCCAGGCTGCCTCTGCCAGGCTGCCAGCTGCTCCGCAGGCCTAATCTTACAGTTTGTACTTATTAATAAATACAATTGATAATTAAATTGCAGTTACTTGTGTATATGTGTGTATTTGTGTACATGTGTGTATATGTGTATATGTGTGTCTTTGTGTGTGTCCCAGAGGTTGTCATTAGGAATCTTTCCTAATCACACTCCTTTTAATTTTTTTAACAGCATAGAAAATTGTAAACTAAAGATTTACAAACTAAAGACCTTTAGAACTTGTATTCCGTTATTATTTCAGGATGAAACCAGTGTGACTGGAATTTACTTCCTCATGAATGTTTCATAGAAAACTTGTAAACTTCCCTAACCTGGACAGGTGTTGTTCTCTTGAGTGTTTTGTACCAGCTGCTTCCTTTGTATCATGTCCCCAAAGAGCTTGGAACACAGTTTCTTTTTCTTTAGAGATGACCAAACACTGCATTCTGTCATCGGGGAATCATCCCTGCAGAATATTTCTCTGAATTCCCCATAGTGCCAACAGACCTTTCCTTACACTGTATTAGTTGTTTGAGTATTTTGAGAACATGCTTTGAGCATATTCACCTTGTTCTCTCAGTTCTTCCCAGATCTACCCCTTCTTTCTTCTTCTTTAAACTTTGTATTCCTTTATATTGTTGAGACAGAGTCTCACTGTGTAGCCCTGACTCTCCTGAACTTCCTTTGTAGGCCAGGCTGGCCTTGAACTCATAGAGATCTATCTGCCTACCTCTGTTTCCCAAGTGCTGGGATTAAAGGTATTTACTATAATTAAACTTTTCAGGACTTAAATGTGCTGTCCACACATTTTTTGATTTCTTCCACTGATCATGGTCAGTTTATCATTGGCTACAATCTTAGAGAAAACTGTCTCTTTTCCAGCAGCTACCAATTGCCGTTTGCTCCAAGGTTGGGGATGGGATTGTGTGCCCAACTCCACTGTCAATCCTGTCTTTTGAGACAAGGTCTCTTACTGAATCTGGAGCTCACTGGTTGGTCAGTAGTCTACCTGTCTCTGACCTCCCAGTGCTGGGATTGCAGTGTCTGATGAGCATCTGAACGAGGTCCCCATGCTTGGATGGCAAACACTACACCATTGATCTATCTTCTGAGCCCCCTTAGTCTTCTTTTAGGAAGATATTCTGCTTTAATAAAAGATAGAAAGAGAAGTGAATATGGAAGGGGGAAAGGAAAGGAGACAAAGTCCAGACAATTTTAAAGTAAATATCTGGAGAACAAATTTCTAATTAGACAAATCACAGACATGGTAGGATAACCTAGAATAAATTATCAGAAATTAACAAAACAAATGCTGTGAAGTAATGAATGAGAATTTGGCTGTCAAAAAGTCTAACAGGCTAGAGAGATGGCTCAGCAGATAAGAGTGCTACTGCTCTTCCAGAGGGCCCAAGATAGGTTCCCACCTCCCAGGTGAGCTGCTCCTTGCTGCAGGTATCTCCAGCTTCAGCGGGTCCCACAGGGCACCTGCACTCAGGTGTATCCCCCACACTTACATGCTTTCAAAAGTAAATCATCTAAAGAAACAGGTCATGGTTTAGACTTCCCTAAGCAGTGATTCTCTAAAACAATGAATGTGGTTATTAATTGAACAGTATTTAGTATTTGAGCCAATAAGCACTGCATATTAATTCATTCCATTTTGACCCTATTTTAGGAAAAACTTAATAGTAGGTGACTTTAGCCTGAAGATATTTTAGTTGAGATGTATCCTATAGGACTGTGTAGTCATTTGAAACAAATCTATGGCTTTATATTACTAGAAATTCACATGAGCAACCTGCAATATGTTTTTATGTATTTCCTGGAGGTGAGGATGGAACCCAGGCACATGTTCATGCTAAATCCTCTACCCCCTGCCACGTATTTTTATAAATGCCGGGTTATTTCACTCTTTGTATTTGGACCACAACAAACTTTGTTTTAAGTTGTATTTATATTGAAGTTTACAAAGTGAAAAGGGAAATTATACAAATTGTACTAGAAGAAAACATGGATGGATGCTTATAAAACTACACAGAAGACTTTCCGTTTTGTCACAAAGTCAAAATTCAATTTAAAAAAGACACATTTTACATTTAATAATAATAATAAAAATGACATATGTAGTAGAAAATACCATAAAGTAGAGATTACTAGACAAGCTAATATAACTATTTGCAACAAAACTTACAGAAGATGCTGTATAAGCATAGAATGCACTCTTAATTCTTAAGAAGGAAAAGAGCTCATAGCATGAGGAAGTGAACAGAGACATGAGTCAGACGTGCACAGCAGGTAGGAGGAACCCATATTCTCCAGTAAATACAAGGTAACGCCGCGCCATGACCCTCTTTCTTAGCTATTAAATTAAATTGCCCACCATTATAAAGCACTGACAGTGCACCCTCTAGGCCAGGCCACAGAAAACAACACTTTTATAAATTGTAAGAGAGAATGCCATTAGTGTAGCATTTTTTTTAGAAGGGAATTTGGCAGTATCTAATGAATCTGTAAATGCATTTATCTTACAGATAGTAATTTTCACATGACTCATCTCCAAAAGTATGAAAATACATATGCACATGATTATTTAATGAAATAATATTTGCAATTAGGAAATATATCAAACACCCAGATTCCCATAAGCAGGAGTGTGGTTTGAAATTAGTATCTATGTAGAGAACGATTCAGCTATTTAAAAATCAAGGAGGATATGTTCAAATTGGTGCACAGTAATGCCCCCCAAAATATCGATAAGTAAAACAGGCCTCCAACCAGGTTAGGGAGATGGTTCGGCAGGTGAGGTGCCTGCTGTGTCGCCCTCTAGCACCCATATGAGAAGTTGGCTGTGGTGACACATGCTTTTCATGGCAATGCAGGGGGATTTCTAACAGGCAAATAAATTGGAGTTGAGTGAGAAGTCAGTTCTAGCTGCATTAGTGAAGTTCATGATCAGGAAAGACTGTTTCAGAACATAAGGTGGAAAACAGTAAAGGGGAACACCCTATTTAGACTCTGGCCTCAGCATGTGCACACATGAGCGTTCTCACACATGTATCACACACACACCACAC
>CAJQZJ010004760.1:1470758-1522530 GCA_907164525.1 Lophiomys imhausi | reverse complement strand
TTCTTGTGGGGTCCCTAACAGTAGGGTCAGGGGCTCTCGGAGTCTGCCTGCTTTCCGGACCGTTTCTCTCCTACTGGGTTGCCTCGTCCAGCCTTGATATGACGGTTTGTGCCTAGTCTGATGCAACTTGTTGTGCCATGTTTAGTTGATGTCCCAAGGGAGGGAAACTGTGGTCAAGATGTAATATATGAGAGTGAGAAGAATAAAAACAAAAGGAAAAAAATTACACATAGACACCATTTTCTTCCTTCCTTTTCTCCCTCTAGCCCTTTTCATGACTCCATCCCCCACTCTCTCTCAAATTCATGGCCTCTATTTCTTGAATTGTTTTACACACACACACCAAAACAAACAAAAAACTAAAACCAAACCAAAACAAAAAAAACCCATAACCTGTTCAGTCCGTATAATGTTACTTATCATTACTTGCTTTTCAGGGTAGACAATTTGGTATTGGATAAACAATTTAGGGGTTCTTCCCTGAGGAAGACTATTTCTCCCACTATCAGAATTCCTTTTTTGCTTTTAGTTCTTTGTCTGGGGTTGAGGCCCGTGAACATTTCCCCTTCCATGCTACCATGTCTATTGGTGTCATCCCTGCCTGTCTTGTTTTGGCAGTCATCTTGATGAGACTTCATGGTGAGAACTTTCCTGACATTTCTAGGAGATAGAATCTTACATCAGACTTCCTGATCATGTGGCTGTTACAGTCTTTCAGTCTTGTTCTTCTGCAGTGATCTCTGAGCCTTAGGTGCAGGCATTGTATAGCAGGTGTATTTGTTGGAACTGGGACCCACACAATCTTTTGGTCTCAGAATTTTGATTGGTTGTGGTTTTCTGTGATGATTTCCATCTGTGGCAAAGGGCCGTTTGTTTGTTTGTTTGTTTGTTTGTTTGTTTGTTTGTTTTGAGGAAGAGTGAGACCAGCACTTAGCTGTCAGTATAAGGCCAAATATTAGGATGTAGTTAGGGATTGTGATGTCTTAGTAAATTGCCAGCTGAATGTTTTCCTGTGAGATCCATGACAACCCTTGATTTGGCTTGGGTTAGAGTGCGAGGCATCGTTTCCTTCTTGTGGAGGAAATTCATTAGAGAGCTGTTGGTTACTGCCAAGGTGTGAGTGCCACCTCTACAACCTTAGGTTATTGTGCCATGCCGGTCATTGTTGTAGTTCATAGGCATCTTATTTTAGCTCGTTAGGACTCTTGGTTGCTTCCCTCCTTTGGAAGCTAAAATGGTGCCTTCTCCTACCATGAAACATGGTCTTCAGAGAGGAAGCTTTCAGGTCAGATCCAGCTCAGAGAGTCAGGGTCCTGTGTCCAAAGTACATGATCTTTTCAGTAATAGGGGCTTTAGCAAAGTTTTATTTTTACAGTTGTGATGAGAAGTGAACAATGTTGAGGGAGCAAATCTTGCTCTGCTCTGGATGAAGGTTTTTGATTTGTTTGTTTTGCTTTTTCCCCTCCTCTGTCCTAGTATTTTGGGAGGTTTTGATTATGTGTTTTATAATTAGAATGATCTGAAGTCTCTCTAGGAGAAACTTAGGGCATATGAGTAGTATAAAAAATGGACCAAATATCTCTTCCATCTGTCAGCTGAAACACATGTCTTCAGTCTGCAATGAGCTCAGAGTACTATTTCTATGTTTGTGGCTAAGGCCAAATGACAGTTACAGGTATAAGCCAATTTAGCATATAATATGAACATTTCCTAAGATCCTTTGAATTGTTTGGATTTGCTTTGGCTGTCTAAGGTGTGAAAGTAAAGATGCCAGCATTATGAATAATGCCAGTCCTCAGTATTGTTCATATCTATCTTAAAATTACTTTTGTGCTTGAGTTGTAATATTGTCATGTTTAGAAATTCTCTTCATGATAGAAATAATTTAATTAAGCTTATTATGTTAGACTGCAGTCTCAGCAACAACAAAAAATGATACTTTTTTGTGAGAAGGGAATAAGGTAGACATTACAGTTATCTGTGGTCTAATAGAGCCTAATTCTGTCTCATAAATTCTTTTTATTTAGTAATTTCTTATGTTGGATTTTTGTGACTATTACTTGACCAACACTGACACTGAGTTCATGCAGATGTGTGAGATCATACTACAGCATGAGTCCTACAAAACTGCAATAACTGTGACAAGGCATCTGATCTAATAGTCACTTGACAAGAGGTGGCATGACTGTTATTGTGGTCTTATAGATATTTTTTATTGTTCCTCCTATATATTTTACTATATAAGATTTATTTAGTCTTGGGATTAGTTACAGAAAGTACTGCAAGATAAAGTTATCTGTAATGTCAGAAGGTACATTATCTTATATCTTGCAAAAATATAAATGTTCATTAAGGTTAGTATTTTTAAATTGTTTTCTTAGAAACTAGGTTTTGAATGATTTTTAATAAACTTTGGCTGCATTTCTGTTATATTTTCATATATTTCTAACGTGCATAAGTATATTAAACATTTATATCTATAAGTATACTATATATTTATATAATTTACTAATTCGAATATATAATTCAGTACCTTATATATAAGCAAATAAATTCAACTAAAATATTTAGTAATACTGTAATAAATGTAAATGTTAGTAGCATTTTAAATTTACCTTTCAAGTTAAGTATTTTTACCATTATTAATCATTTATTAAATAGAAAGAGTAGACTTTTATGTAATTTTTAAAGGAGTAATAAATATGCATATAGTACATGAGTATATGAGTACCCAGCATATCTTTGATTAAATACTTATGAGATTGGCAATGAGGAAACATCTAAGATACCTCTTAGTGAGTTTAGTGCCAGGACAGTTGAGGAGCACTGGAACAGGCTGAGACCTGAACCCTTGGAAGGCACTCTCTCTAAGCACCTCATTGGTGCTGAGAAACCCTGGACAGTGTCTCTAGCTTACTTTAGTGAAGTTTGGTGAAAGGTGACAAAGCTGCAGAGGTGACCCAGAGAGGCTCCAGAGATAGCCACTGCTGCCCACCTTCCATGTGCGCCCTCTCTGTGGAAGGCTAACTCCTCTGACACGGCGTCTACACCACTTTGTAGTGGAGTTTTCTGTGTGGGATAACTCTCTGCTCAACTCTTCAAAGTTTTCTTTCCTCCTGCCTTGACCATAGCACATTGTGCTTTCCTTCATCTCTGCACAAAGCTGCTAGAAGGAATAAACAAGAGGGAAGTTTGTTGCACAGAGAAGCCACTGTTGTGTTTTATAATATGCCTACTGTGCAGTTCTGAAATTGTAGCTTGTATTTACTGTAGCACCCATTCTGATTGTTGTTGAGGATATTCTAATGAAAATATGACTTGTGTGTGACTTTGTAGAAGGGTGGAGGGACCTTCTTTTAAGAAGCAGTAGAAAAAGAAGTTAATTGTAGTGACTTGGTCAGTTGCTGCCCAGGCTAGTTTTTATGCCATCTTGATCCTAGGTAGAGTCATTTGGGAAGAGAAATCTCAATTGAGAGAACGCCCTGTTAGACTGGCCTGTAGGCAAGCCTGTGGTGCATTTTCTTGGTTGATGATTGATGTGGAGGGCCCAGCCCATGTGGGCAGTGCCATTCATGGGCAGGTAGTACTGAGTGCTGTAAGGAAGCAGGCTGAGCAAACCAAGAGGATTGAACCAGTAAGGAGCAGTCTTCCGTGGCCTCTGCATCAGCCCTGCCTCCAGATTCCATCCTTGCTTGAGTTTCCACCCTGGCTTTCCTTAGTGATGGATGGTGATGTGGCGCTGTCAGCTGAAATAGACCCTTTCCTTCCAAGTTGCTTTTGGTCATAGTATTTTATCACAGCAATAAAAACCCTAACTAAGAAAATAATGATTATTGCTTTTCTTTTTGGCAAGTGTGTACATCGTGCTGTGGGTGTAATACAGTATTAATGGTAAGTTGTGCGTTTTTGAAAGTTCTCTTCTTGCTAATAACTTGAAGTGTTTTGATTAATTTTACAGATGTGCAGTTAGTATTGGCTTTTTACCGCACGTGGACACATTTATTTGACCTTCTGGCCACACTGCTGAGGAAAGCTAGTGCTGTGTCCCTTCTTCCTATTACGTCAGCTCTCGCCATGAGCTGGGAGGCAGCGACTGGTAAGAAGATCCTCGAAGGATTGGGTCTTTTACCTCATAAAATAAGATAATCTTTATTTTCAGTTAAATGTGTAAATTCAAGCAGTTATGGCATGGCTTAGGAAAGAGTTACGGGGGACTTGACTTGAGATTTTCCAATACTCCTGATGAGCTTCCTTTTTCCCAAAATGTGGATTCGAAAAGTTGCAATAAATTTAGTATGTCAGAAGTCAAGTAAGAAAAGTTTGTTTAATGAAAATGTGTATATTAAGATTATAAAACAATTAGATAGACTTTATATTTGTTCATATAAAATCCAGTCCCTTTTTTTTTTTTGCTGTCTCTGCATCCTGTGTTAAATGTACATAATATACATAAATGTATATGGACTCTCATACACAACATGGGCAGTTCTAAAATATTATCTTTTCAAGACATTTTTCTAGCATGAAATACCAAAAATGTAGTTATTTTTATATTTTCTATTTTTCATTAAAATAGGCAGTGATTGTTTTTAAATAAATAAGCTTTGATTTTTTATAGTCTTCTTATAAACTTTAACACAGAAGGATTTTATATAAATATAATCAAACATTTGCTAGTCTTTTTAATTTTCATTTTATATAATTATTTTTAAAACATATTTTTAGGAAGCATATAAATAGGTTACCATATGTGTCACATAAGTGCTATACAAAGTTCTGAGCCATACCTCAGCCATACCTCCGAGCTTGAGCTAACAGTTTCTTAGTACTGAAATAAAAATTCAGAAGTTAAAAATTCTCAGAACTTTAAATGTTAACTCAAAGTAGCCACCCTCTTATTGTCCCAATGTATACGTGCTGAAAAACTCATATAATGAAAAACAATAAATTTCTTAACTAACTATGTTATGTTGCCCGAATACTGACTTTAAAACTGTTTTTTCTTATACATGTGCTATTGATATCTTTGTATCATTAAAAATAAGAATGCTATAAATTAGCTTCGAAACCAATCTGATTAATTTCCCCCTAATTCTGAAGACGTTTTCAAGCATTTGCATCTGAACTCATCCTCCCTTTAGACACATTGTGTAGATGTGTAGGCTTGTCGACCAGATGCCCTGCCCTGAGTGTTGCCAGCCTCCAGTTCCTGTCTGTCCTCTTGACTGAGGAAGAAAAGAGGCGTCTCCAGGACAAGGACAGAGCAAATTCATGCGGGGCCCCAACAGTGGCGTCACTTCTTGATGGAACTCAAGAAACTGTTAAATCTTCAGAGAGACTTAATGAAACAGTTCTTCAGGTGTGTGATTTCTTGATCTTTTCCCCCCCCTAGACTTCATGTATCCTTAAATGAATTCACTTTCAGTATTCATCATTTTAAATTATTTCAATAATTTTTACTAAAGAACCAATGTTCATTTTTATTAAGTAAACAATATAATACAAAATTACAAATCGATTAACAGGTATTTCTTTTACAATTAGGAGTATGACTAGTACTCTGTATCTGGCACCACCTCTCTCCCCCATCTCTCTCTTTCCCTCTCTCTGCATGCGTGTGTCTGCATTTGTTTCACTAGAGACTGAACCCAAGACTTCTAGCATGTTGGACAGACATTCTATCAGTAAGCTGTATGCCCAGCTCCTTGCTTTGCCTTTTATTTTGAGACAGATTCTAAGTTGCTCAGGCTGGCCTTGAACTCACCTGTAAAGGATAACCCTGAAATTATCAACTTCCAGCCTCAGCCATGTGAGCATCTAACATTGTAGGCTGGGGCATGAGCTACACTAGGATGTAGCTTGGTTGGTAGAGTGCTTGCATGAGTCTCTAGGTTCCATGCCCGTAGCTGGTTGCTATGGGTGCACACATGTAATCCCAGCACTCAGGAGATAGAGGCAAGAGAATTGCGAGTTCAAGGTCAGCCTCAGACACATGAAATTCTGACTTGGAGCTGAGTGGGGTTACCATTATCTAATACCATTTCATGATTTTTATCCCTTCCCTGGAAGGTGGAAAAGTGGTAGAATTATGTTTGAAGGACTTAAAAATCAGCTGGCTGTAATTTACACGGTTGTTCCATCTGCTGGTTTGTGGGGTCCCTTTGTTGCTCACATTTGGAGATTTTTCTCTCCTCTTGGTTTATGAATGTTGTCCTCAAGAGAACATTTATGGCCTTACACTTTTAGCATCAGCCTTGACTGTTGGAATGCAGAGAAGGTTGCTAGAAAGGCAGACGTGAGAGGGTAATGAGATGATGGAATTTTTATGTCACAAAGGAAGAAAGGCATGCTACTTCTAGGTGGAACAGGACCAGCAACAAAGAGGGAGAGAGGAGGGTAACAGGATTTAATAACAAGTGTGAGGTGCTACAGTGAAACCCATTTCTTTGTTGCTGCCAGAAACTTAATTAAAAGCAACAGTGAAAAGACAGAAGGAGACATGCTTTGGTCTAGCTAAAGGATGCATGGAAGATGTATAGGGCTCCTTGGGAGAATTTGTTTTCTCTGCCTTACAAAATCTGGTTGTTTTCTTAGTATGGCTAAGAATCCTGACAGTGTCCTACATTTTGTCATGTGTCTCCAGAAGTTGTTTGTTTCAGAAGCTGGATCTCCTCTAAGAGCTGTATGTTTTGGTGAGGCCATAGGTTCCCTGTAGCTACTTCCTGACATTCATCCTCTCAGCTTTTCCCAGTTAGGATGGTTCAGTGGACAAGAAGACTCATTGCTCTTGCAAAGAACCTGAGTTCAACCCCAGCACCCACATGGCGGTTCGCAATAGCAGTTCCAGGGGATCCAGTGCCCTCTTCTGATTGACCTCCATGAGTTCCTGGATCCATGTGGTATATATTAATATGCTTAGGCACATAAAATAAATAAACCATAAAAATAAAAATTAAAACTGGATGGTGTCCCTGTTTCCTTGCTTCCTGTCAGATTAACAAACTATATTTATCAGATCATTACATTTTAAAGAAAGTTGACCCTTCATCCAGTACAGTAACTGGTTCACTAACTTTGGCCTTATCAGAGCAGTTTTCTGGTAGAACAAACCTTGCTTTTCTTGGAATGTATTCCCTTGGGCGTTTAGTGACTTCCCTCAGAGAAAGTGGTTTGATTTTTTTTCCTATGACATTCATGCCACTACTCCATCAGTGATATATCTGCAGCATTGTAGGTCATTGTAGATCACAAGACTGAGCTCAGTAAGACTGATGATTGCTTTTCTCCTCTGGCAACGTGCACCCACACTTCACCACTATCAAAGCCAATCAGTAGTGATGAACCTTCCAGATGAGGGCTAGCTGGATTTCTGTACACTCTGTGACCTGAGGATGTGCTGTCTTTACCTTACTAACCAATGACTCTGAATGAGGAAATACATTCCTGGCACTAACATCACTGTTGCCCTGTTATAGGTTAACTCCACATGTATGTACACACACACACACACACACACACACACACACACACACACACACACATACTAACTCCACATACATATACACACACACATGCCCACATGCATGCACACATGCCCGCATGCACACACACACTTTTTTTAAGGAAGCATCTACGGAATTAGATTTCCATTTGGCTTTTAGCAAAAGTCTTTAGTGTTAATTATTTACTCCCTAACCTCTCCTCTACCCTTGTGTCCCACCCTCCACCCCACTTAACCATTCTTCTCATTTCTCATTCTACCTGTATACTACCTGTATTCTAACTCCTCCTCTTCAAAATTCTCTCAGCCTTAGCCCTTGTTTCTTGACTTCTTGCAGGTGCTCCACTTTAAACACACATCTAAAGATTCAAAGCTAATGTCCACATGGGACATTGAACTGTTGGCTTTGGGTTTCTGGATTTGGGTTACCTCACTCAATGATTATTTCCAGCTCCATTTATTTACCCACAAATTTTATGATTTCCCATTAAAAAAAAAAAACAGGTGATATTACACTGTTTAAATTTCACATTTTTATTATCCATTCATCAGTTGATGGATACCTAGACTATTTGCATCTCCTGGTTTTTCTGAATAGAGTAGCAATGAATTTGGCTGAACAAATGTCTGCAGATGAGGATATCAAATCCTGTGGGCTATTCCAACGAGTGGATAGTTGGCATTGTGGTAGAACTGCTTTTAGCTTTTTGAGGATTCTGCACACTGATTTCCAAAGTGGCTGCAAAGTGGTAGAACTGCTTTTAGCTTTTTGAGGATTCTGCACACTGATTTCCAAAGTGGCTGCATCAATTTGCAATCCTAACAGTCGGTGTTTTTCCCTTTCCTCACACCTCCCTGCCAGCCTTTGTTATCATATGGGTTTTTATGTTTATTTGATTTTTATAATATTTTTTGTGAGACATTTATCAGTGAGCACGATTGCATCTACATAAATACTTCCATTCTCTTTCTGCTCTTCCACTCTTCCTGTGACTCCTTATTTAAGAAATCTTTACTATTATTGCATGTTTATATATATATATCATATATATAAATATATAAATGTATGTATGCATATATGTACATACATGTATATGTGGGTGCACACACACAGACATCTAACTCACTGAACCCATTTAACTCTTCTTGCATGTCCACAAGTCCAGGGCTGCTCACTTGAGATCAGACAACCCATGAGGAAACTCATCCATGGAGGGAACTGATTGTTACCGAACTTTTAAATTATTATTATTTATTTATTAACAATATTCACCTATAACAAATACCAACAATTTCTTAACTATTAATCCTACAAATTCCTACAATCCCTTTATCCTAACCACTAATCCTATTGACAATTATTTTCCTAACCTTTTAGAAGGATACAGTCTCTGGGGCAGATCCTCAGTCATCAGGAACACAGTCTTTGTTGTAGATTCTTTAACGCACTTAGCAGTCCTTTTTCTGGAATATCTCAGATGTAGGTTCGTCAGGGTAAGTTGGTTATTGCAGTCTTACCTTAAATAAGGCTTGATGCTTTCTTCTCTCTGGGAGACCCCAGCCCCTTCGCATCAGCAACTCTGCCGCTCCACTTCAGAGTCCTTAAAGCCAGGCACGGTTTCCTTTAGGCCACTGTTCGGACAGATCAAACCCCTCTAGGCAAAAGCTGAGCCACAGGGTCCTTGGCCTTTTGGTGTCTTGCTCAGGCTTTCTTTGCTCACCAGCTTCTTTCTACCTCAGGGAGATCTGGCCATCAAATGATGGCCAGAACTTTTTTCAGCAGGACTCTTGGAGCTCTCTAGCATCAGGGGCCTCTTCTTTTTTATGGGGCTCCATGCACTGTCCTTAAATAGGAGGAACTCTGTTTCAGCTTAATTTGGGCTCCACCCACTTAGCAGCGGAAAACAATGTCAGGCCAGATACTTTGTTTCTTTAAGTCCATTAAGTCTTTCCTGTTTTCCTGACTTCAACCTTGTTTTTTCAGTCCATTAAGTCTCCTGTTTGTTTCCTGTTTTCACCTGACTTCATCCTTGTTTTTCCACAAGCTGATAAGCTAAATCACTCACAGCCAAGTTGATCTTCATGCCCTGAATTAAGAGACTGTATCAGATACCCCTATATATTTTCTAAATCTAATTTAATTATTCTAACTCCCTACAACTGATTCTTGCTCAGCAGCCATTGACCACCTCGCTCTTCATCTACTATGTCGAATTTCTGTTGTCCATGTTGGTGTGCCAAGTGGTATTGTCATTATGTGGTCTTATTTAGGAAACCATAGAGCTGAGTGCTCACGGTGCGTTTCCCTGTGTCTAGGAAACTGTAGAGCTGAGTGCTCACGGTGCGTTTCCCTGTGTCTAGGAAACTGTAGAGCTGAGTGCTCACGGTGCGTTTTCCTCTCGTGTCCAGGAGATTCTAGCTAACATCAGGCATCCTGAGCCTCTGGCTCTTCACAATCTTTCATGCTCATCTTCCGTGATTTTCTTTTCTGAGCCTTGACGTGTGATTTGACTTGTAGATGTGTCATTTGGGTCTGGGTATCCCACAGTCTTTCTCTGTTAGCAGCTCGCATAGCACTTTAAAGCACAATGAGGGAAGGAGGCTTCCAGGTCATTCCCATCCCACTTCCTCAGAGTTCTGTCACTGAAGTGCCATGGGGTGTGACCTTCAAATTCTGGGGCAACAAAGACAGCAACATAGCCTTTATTGTCTTGGGGGTGGTTTGGACTACCTGGACCAACAAGTCAAGAGGAATTTCTTGTGCTTGGTACTGGGGTTTTCTCTAGGTAGTCTGTGGTTCTTGGAGGGACCATTAATTATCCTGTGTCATAACTTCATTTAAACTATATGTCTATGTATATATATATATATATATATGCTTACATATTATATATAATATTAGATAAACATAAAATAATGACTCCCTGTGTCATTTTCAAACATCCTTAATGTCATCTATCTCTCCTCTTCTCCTCTACATTGCTTCCGGTTTCCTATTTTCCCTATTCTTCTTTGCACCTGTTGTTCCAGACTTCATTCATTACCCCGCAAATCCACACCCTACTCCTGCTGAGATAATGAGACTTTGAAAGTAATTATAGTTCCCTTCAATATGAATAATATCCTATTTAGGATTTTCTCTGCAGAACATTCATAGATAGTAATAATTTATTAAATTCCATTTTTTTAAGATTTCACATAATATTTGAAATGCCTCTTGTCTAAAACATGTCTTGGTTTATAGCAGTTTTACTCCTGATGGAAATTTTCTTCTAAGCAGTTTTGTCTGTGTTCTCTGCAGTGCTATGAAGGAAAATCACCCAAAGACGTCTTGAAAAGGGCTGCAGCAAATGCACTGATGTCACTTCTGGCTGTCAGCAGAAGAGCACAGAGTCATGCATTGAGATGTGAGCTTCACCGTCAGTCATTTCTATCACATCTTGCCAGTCATATTGTTTTTTTTTTTTTCTCTCATTCCATTCCCCATCCCTCCCCCTCCCAGTCAAGTCACATCCTTCCAACCCTCTTCCCCCATACCCTCTCCCACCACCCAGACACATCAAACCACATTAGGACTAAGTGCCTCCTCTTCCATTGAGGCAAGATAAGGCAGCTCTGCTAAGAAAACAAGCTCCAGAGGGAGACAACATCTTCTAAGTCCAGGATAGACTCCATTCCAATTGTTAAGGGATCCACTTGAGGACCAAGCAGCCTATCAGCTTCATAAATATAATAGGCCTAGACCAGTCCCTGCAAACCCTTTGCTTGGTGGTTCAGTCTCTTTGAGCTCCCTTGTGTCCAAGTTAATTGGTTCTGCGGGTCTTCCTGTGGTGTCCTTGATCCCTTCAGCTTCCCCAAACCTTCCCCTAACTTTTCCTCAAGATCCCTGATTTTTGCCTAATGTTTGGCTGTGGGTCTCTGCATCTGTTTCCATTATCTGCTGGATAAGGCTTCTCAGGTGGCAGTAATGTTGGGTTCTTGTCCAGATCCCTCTCTCCATCCACTTCTGATGTCTGTTTTATTTCCCCTGATTAGAGAGATTTAAGCATTATCCCTTGACCCCTCCTTTATCTTAGTTTCTTTGGGTCTGTGGATTGTAGCATGGTGATCCTGTACATACTGGCTAATATCCACTTATGAGTGAGTAAATACCATGGGTGTCTTTTTGGGTCTGCCTTAGCTCACTCAGGATAATTTTTTTTCTGATTCCATCCATTTTCCTGCAAATTTCATGATATTCTTGTTTCTGATAGTTGAGTAGTATTCCATTGTTTAGATGTACCACAATTTCTTTATTCATTCCTTGGTTGAGGGACATCTAGGTTGTTTCTAGTTTCTGGCTATTACAAATAAAGCTGCTATGAACATAGTTGAGGAAATGTTCTTGTGGTTTTATGATGCATATGTGGGGTATATGCCCAGGAGTTGTATAGCTGGGGTTGATTAGAACTATTCCCAATTTTCTTAGAAGGCGCCAGACTGATTTCCAGAGTAGTTGCACAAGTTTATACTCCCACCAGTATAGAGGAGTGTTCCCCTTTCTCCACATCCTTGCCAGCATGTGTAGTCACTTGAGTTTTTGAAATTAGCCAATCTGACGAGTGTAAGATGGAATCTCAGAGTCACTTTGATTTGCATTTCCCTTATGACTAAGGATGTTGAGCATTTCTTTAAGTGCTTCTCCACCATTAGAGTTTCCTCTGTAGTGAATTCTTGGCTTAGCTTTGTACTCCATATTTTTTTTTTGATTGTATTATTTGGTTTCCTGATGTTTAATTTCTTGAGTTCTTTATAAATTATCATATTAGCCCTCAGTCGAATGATGGGTTGGTGAATACCTTTTCCCAGTCTGTAGGCTGCCTTTTTGTTCTAATGACAGTGTCTTTTGCCTGACAGAAGCTTTTCAGTTTCATGAGGTCCCATTTATTGATTGTTGGTCTTAGAGCCTGAGCTGTTGGTGTTCTGTTCAGGAAGTGTCGCCTGTGCCAATGTCCCCACTTTCTCTTCTGTTAGATTTAGTGTGTACATTTTTATGTTGAGGTCTCTGATCCATGTGGATTTGACTTTTGTGCAGGGTGATAAATATGGATCTATTTGCATTCTTCTACAAAGAGACATCCAGTTAGACCAGCACCATTTGTTGAGGATACTATCTTTTTTCCATTGTGTGGTTTTGGCATCTTTGTCAAAAATCAACTGTCCTAGGTTTTTGCTTTTATTTCTGGGTCTTCGATTTGATACATTTGGTCAACCTGTTTTTTATGCCAATACCATGTGGTTTTTATTACTATCTTAGTTTCTTTGGGTCTGTGGATTATAGCATGGTGATCCTGTACATATTGGCTAATATCCACTTATGAGTGAGTAAATACCATGGGTGTCTTTTTGGGTCTGCCTTACTATTACTATTGTGATACCCCATATCTCTTCAAAGGACTTGAAGTTCTAGCCAATCATATTTTCTACTGCTTTTTTACTTTAATTTCCTTTGAACTAAAAATGTAAAGAAATTATGGTAAAATTTCAGTGACATCTAGAAATTTTTTCCCACATAGCAGTACTGTAATCATCTATTACTTTTGCTCTTTAAATTTATTGTTAGGATTACATTATCTCTAATTATGTGCATTTGAGTGCAGTTGCTTGTGGAGGACAGAAAAGGGCACTGCCTCCTTAGAGCTGGGTAACAGGTTTCTGTGAACTGCTGACGTGGGAGCTGAGCTCAGGGTCTGTGCAGGAGCAGTCTCTCCAGCCCTTCAGTCATTGCTTTAAAATAAAAAAATGGACTGGGAATACAGGGCCTAGTAAGCACAGGACCCTGGAGTTTGACCCCAGCACTGAAAAATCAGTCAGTCAGTAATGGAAATATGATACTTGTAGATTGTGTGTTTCTATTTACATATAAATATTGTTACTCTAGAATATATATATATATATATATATAAAAAGACATTTCAAGGTTCATAATTATTAATATATACATGCATGTTTTACATATCTGACAGTTTTTATGGTATGGTAAAGACTATAGTGTCAAATGAACAGTATTTTTCTATAAATTTTCACACTAAAGGGTCATGATGTCTCTTCTGGACATCAGGAAATACAAATGTGAGTGGTGAAAGAAAGTAATAGAATCACAAAGCCCATTCGTCCACTAACTATTTGCTGCTAAAATAAAGCATGCAGGCTACAAGTTATCAAGCATACCTGGAAACTCTCTTACTAAGAATGAAAACAAGTGGGCTTCAGTGCTGTTATGCCCTTTGTTACTTTTAATTCATTATTTCCCAAATGCATTTGAACAGGTTTTCAGTGACTTGAGAAATGGAATGGCCCCTTGACAGTTGCCACCTTCCTCTTTCAGCTGATCTCATAGAGAACTGCATGGAGCAGATGAAGCACATCAATGCACAACTGAACCTGGATCTGCTGAGGCCTGGGAAAGCAGCACTGAAAAAAAAGGTGACTTCGAGGTCTGAATTCTCATGTGAGGGAACATGGACAGAGTGACCATGTCTCCGTTGCTCTCATGCCTGCAGTGAGCACTAGGTTGAAATCACTGTTTGAATTAGAAGATAGGTAGAGGCAGGTAAATTACTGAGATTAATTCTCAGTTGAAAATCCTTAGGTGACATTTATATGTTATTCGTTCTTGTTATGCAATTAGAAATATGTATGTTCACATGATAGATTGCAAAAATATTTTACACAGTGAAATATATGAATAAAATTGTTAAGTTGTCTAGGGAATGAAATCTGTAGCAACTATATTTGTTTACATTTTAGTTACAGTTCGTACATTTCAAATTTATCTGAAACTTCAAATTAATTAATTAATGTAGTTATTAGTAAGTATAAACTGTAAGATTAGGCCGGTGGAGCAGCCGGCAGCTTGGCAGAGGAGCTGGCGGCCTGGCTCATGTGCCTTAACCGGTTGCCTAACTTATCCTAGAGAAAGACCCCCGGGACCAAGGGTGGCCTACACTACCTGTAACCTAAACTCTGTTAACTAATATAAGTTCTTATATTAGGTCAGTAGAATTACCAGAAGCTCAGCAGCAGCTTCGCCTGGGCCCCAGGGGAGTCCAGGAGTCTGGAATTCCAATGGCCTGGGACTGCTTGGTCTGAGGTCCTAGAAGCCACCACAGTCTTTTCCCCAATAATTAAACACACCAAGACCTTTTAATGTTTTAACGCATAGCCCTTAGCTGGGCAGACTCTCAATTAGCTACTCTAAGTTAACCGGGATCGCCTAATCCCAAACCACCATGTGCCTGCAATTACCTTCCAGCAATTTCCAGAAGTCTGTCTCCTTCTGTGTCTCCCCACAGAAAGAGAGAGATTCGCTGTGTGTGCCTAGGGTTCCTGTTGTAATCTCAGGAAGTCCCGCCTTCCTATACTCTTTCTGCCCAGCTAATTGGCCATAAGTGACTTTTATTAAGCAATCAAGAGAATGCCTCAGAAGGGGTGGTAACCAGATCTCAGCATTGAATTCAATGTATCAGAAGCAATGATATTAGACCTTCCCTCAACAATTATCTCATGAATAAACACTTATAAAAGCATAGTGACAAAACCCTGCAATTGATGAAGCAAGATTCTGCCTCACTCCTTCCATGGTTCCCAGATGTTTGCTCTAGCATTTAATATCTTGACTGTGTATATAAATTGTACCTTCCTGTAAACACAATATAACATATTGGATATATAATAACTGCAGAGAGCCATAATTGTGACCAGTTACATTTACACATTTTTTTCTAAAACAATTAATGTACATGTGAATAATATTTGACTATATATGAAAATATTTTACTTTTTATATATTGTATAAATTATATCACTTTATATATATGTTATATAAAATTACATGAAATAAAATAATACATATAATTTTAATATTTTATATAATATTTTAAAAGTATATAATACATATTATAAATTATATAATATATATATATGTATATATATATATAATCGTGTCACCTAAAGGAGGCCCCTTTCTTCCATAAAAATATAGTTTGTAAAAACGCTTAAGAAAATAAGAAGGAGCCAGGTGTGGTGGTGCACTCCTTTAATGCCAGCACTCAGGAGGCAGAGGCAGGTGGATCTCTGTGAGTTCAAAGCCAGCCTGGTCTCCAGAGTGAGCCTAGGACAACCAGAACTACACAGAGAAACCATATCTCAAGAAAAAAGAAAAAGAAAACAAGACAGGGTGGAGTGATGGCTCAGTGTTTAAGATCACATACAAGTCTTTCAGAGGACTTGAGTTCAGTACCAAAGGATCTAGTGTCTTTTCTGGTCTTTGGAGGTAATACATTCATTCACATGAACATACCCAACACGAACTCACATATATACACATGTAATTTGAAATAAAGACAAACAAATCTTTAAAAGTAAAATAAGATAAAGCTTTACTTAATGTTTTCACTGGTGCAAGCTGACAGAGCCATGGTCGACACTTTTCTTTTCCCCTGTCTAGCCGAAAGCCCTACGTCATCTCTGAGGAAGTCATCAAGCACTGGCATCACTGAAAACCAATCAGTGCCCGATATAACATGGAGGCTATTCTATATCTGAGGTCCTCCAGGCTTGATGGTACAGAGATAGCTTTTTTTTTTTTTTTTGTGGTCCATGTGTTTCCTGAGTTGTGGTCACCATACATTGTCAGTTTTCACAAAGTGGTGGTGGTTGGCCACTAGCAGAGCTGCAATACACTGTGACCCCACAGGGGCATCGCTGTCTCTAGAAAGTCCATCATTCATGCTTCCCAACTTCTGCATCTGCACAGGAGGATGGCTTCGTTAAAGAGTTGGGCATCACCATGCAGCTCCTAAGAAATTGCCTTTATCAGAATGAGGAGTGTAAAGTAAGTAGAGCTCCGCAGACTGTGGGTATCAATTGAAAGTGGTGAGTATCTGAGGTTTTTTTTTTTTTTAATGTTTATTTATTACTTCAAGTTATATCTCCATCATGGTGCCCTCTTTCCTTCTCTCCCGGTTCCACCCTCCCACACTCTCCTCCCTCTCTTGCCCTTCCCACTCCTCGATGTGGAGTGTCCCTACATATCAGCCCCTCTCAGTTCAACAGTCATATGACGGCTAAGAGCTTCCTCTTGCACTGGGGGCCTACATGGTAGCACCCCTATGGCAAATTGTTTCATTGATAGGTAACAAAGTCTATGTTCCTGATCCTTTTGGTGTGTTGGTTGTAGGATAGTTATCCTGTACTATCTGGCTAAAATCCAATTATAAGTGAGTAGATGCCATGTACATCTTTCTGAGTCTGAGTTAGCTCACTCAGAATGAGCTTTTCTAGTTCCATCCATTTGGCTGCGAATTGCATGATTTCCTTGTTTCTGATAGCTGAGTAGTATTCCATTGTGTAAATGTACCACAATTTTTTTTTATTTATTCATCAGTTGAGGGATGCAGTTTCTAGCTATTACAAATAAGGCTGCTATGAACATAGATGAGGATATGTCCTTGTGGTTTGGTGAGAAATTGTTTGGGTGGATACCCAGAAGTGGTATGGCTGGGTTTTGAGTTTTCAGAGATATTGCCAGACTGATTTCTATAGCGGATGTACAAATTTGCACTCCTACCAGCAATGGAGGAGTGTTCCCCTTTGTTCACAACCTCACCAGCATGTGATGTCATTTGAGTTTTTGATCTTAGCCATTCTGACAGGTGTGAGACACCTATGGTCACTTAATTTTTAAGAAGCTAAAACTGTACAATGGAAAAAGGACAGCATCTTCAACAAATGGTGCTGGTCTAACTGGATGTACACATGTAAAAGAATGAAATTAGACCCACACTTACTACCTTGCACAAAACTTAAGTCCAAGTAGATCAAAGACCTTAACATAAAGCCCGACACATTAAATCTAATAGAAGAGAAAGTGGGGAAAAGCCTCGAACTCATTGGCACAGGTGACAACTTCCTGAAACAACACCAATAGCTCAGGATCTAAGACCAACAATCAATAAATGGGACCTCATGAAACTGAAAAGCTTTGTAAGACAAAGGACACTTATTCCAACAAAATGGCAGCCTACAGATTGGGAAAAAAATCTTTACCAACCCCACTTCTGACTAATATCCATAATTTATAAAGAACTCAAGAAATTAAACTCCAAGAAACCAAATAATCCAGTCAAAAAATGGGAAACAGAGCTAAACTGAGAATTCACAAAGGAGGAATCTCTAACAGCTGAGAGACACTTGAGGAAAAGCTCAACATCCTTAATCATCAGAGAAATGCAGCTCAAGACGACTCTGAGTTCCATTTCACTCCTGTCAGAGTAGCTCAGTTTTATATGAAGCAATACAGGAAGGAAGACAGACTCTTTGAATTATCTTGTTCAAGATGTAGAGTTGATTGTTCCTTAAGCTCAGAGTTAATTCTCAGAGATGGTTGCATTTAATCAGGTTGTCCTTCAACATTGATTTTACTGTCATTTATATCAAGGCTTGGACTTTATGACTAAAACATAACTTCTTGAACTTCTCCTTTGTTCTATATTGTTAGGCATTCAGATGCTTTTTAGCTAGAAGGGAATAAATGGATGTGTATATCTTATGGAGTGGAGGTTTTCAAAGTGTTTGTCAAAAGTGATTATTCAAAGGGAGTAAGTAATAGTATTTATAATTATAAAATGAAGATCAGTCTGCATCTCACCTCTGACTAGATACTGTTTTGCTCAGCATGGCCATGTCACCTAAAGGAAGCCCCTTTCTTCCATATCTGGTGTCTTCCATGGCCTTTTCACAGTGCTCTTTGAAAGACACTGAATTATCTTGTTTTGTTTAGTTATTGGTTCTGTCCATTTAAGCCATTATGTGATGGTACTATTGTGTGGCATAAAATCTTCTAAACTCATGAAGTTGCTCAAGCTGGAGTGACCTCGCTTTTGAGGCATTAGCATTAGTACAAAAAAAATTGATGAGGCAAAGAGTAATTGTAGAAATTTCTTTTGTTTTTAAATTTCTTGACTTTGGGCTCCTACTTGTGGTAAAATTGAAAAAAGCATATTGTATCTGTAAAAATATGGTAAACTTGTATTATTTAAGCTATATTAAGTAAAATGCAGGTAACAATTATTTCAAAAAATAAGTATTTGTTTATACATTTGTGGTGATTTGTATGAGAATGGCCATATAAGCTCATATATGTGAATGCTTAGTCACCAGGGTGTGGAACTGTTTGAGAAGGATTAGGATATGTGGCCTTGTTGGAATAACTGTGGCCTTGTTGGAGGAGAGTGTCACTGGGAGGAGGCTTGAGGTTTCAACACCTCAGAGCAGGCCAGCTGCCTGCAGATGAACACCTCAGAGCTCTGCCAGCTGCCTGCAGATGAACACGTATGCTCTCAGCTTCTTCCCCAGGGCCATGTCTGTCTGCTCCCAGCATGATGATCTCAGATGAACCCTCTGAAACTGTAAGCCAGCCCCCAGTTTAAGTGCTTTCATTTATAAGAATGGCCTTGGTCGTGGTGTCTCTTCGCAGAAATAAAACAGTAAATTAGATAAGATATTATAGTTCCCAGTACATGAATTTTTCTCAAAATACATATGATTCCTTCATGCTAATTACTGTCCTTGTTATTCATCCATTATGCCTTATTTGGAAAATAACCTGAAACATTTGACAAATGGATTTACCTATGAAGATCTATGAAATAAACACCCTGTCTTCTAGTTATCTTTTCACATTTGTATTGCATAGTCATTTATAAAAAAATAATAATTATTCAGTAAGTAGAAGAATTTCTGTTTTTCTGAGTTGTAAGGAATAAATCCAAAGAATGATTACATTACTCTTAAGTATAAATATAGTTCTGTGGGACAGAAATTCATTTTTTTTCTTATTCCAACTTAGGAAACGTATCCTCATTACTACATATTGATTATTAAGGTCGTAACTCATTAAATCACCCTCTGTCACCCCCCCTGATTTATGCATGTGAATATGTAACTGTAAGGAGTTTTATATTGGAAATATCGTGTGGCTGTGAAGAAATGAAACCAAGCAATAGACAGGGCTTGGGAGAGGGAACTATGGCACTTTAGGAAAACATGATGAGGCTTCGCCTGGGCGGGGAAGGGTAGGGGGGTTAGGAAGCAAATCTGAAGAGCTAAGATGGAAGAAGAGAGCTGTACAATGCTTCACAGACCTCAGTGTGAACTGCTGACCAGTGTCTATAGAGCAGGCTGCAGTGACGAAGCCTGACGTTCAGGTTGGCCAGGTGTGTGCGGTGAGGCCTTCCAGGTGGAGGGTCACTTGTAGCCAAGTGTACATGGGCCTAGGAGCTATACCTGCTGGGGAGAGTAGGAATACGTAATTAATATCTGTACCCAGGATTCTAGTTGAACTTTCCAAGACAGCGTGTTATAACAGCTGTGATCACATATTCTGAACACATAAGAGAAGGCAAGAAAAACAGAGATATGGAAGAGTGTAGAGATAAGTCAGAAATGTGGACACAAAGACAAAGAAAGCCATAGTGAATACCCCCCGTGCTAGAGAGTTGGCAGCCACAGAGGCTGGAGTGGTCTCCGTGGATCTTCAGAACAGGACATAAACTGACAGGGGCTGACTGTGGAATGTATGACAGCAGTGAGCTCTTTTCCACAGCTTGATCACGTCACGACGTGAGTGTGTAACTGCTTAATGTGACCAGAGAAATGAACCCATTAAGGACTAGTTAGTAAAGATGGAGGAGGAAAAAGAACTAATGGAAAGATGACGTCTCTGAGGAGACAGAAGAGTCGCATTTCAGAGGCAGATGGGTGTCTTCGCTTCTGACAGAGGAACACTGGTTCTTTACTGCCAGGCAGAGGAGAAGGGTAAACGGACGAGAGAACAGATACATGTGGGTGGAATGGAGACTAGGTAAGAATTCAGACCTGTTGCTTCTGCCTTTCTGAAGGAAGTGAGCAAAGACAAAGCCAGTTGTTGCTATGGGTCTGAGTGAGAAGCTAGAGGGTGACCAACCTGAGGAAGATCATTGGGAATGACTTCTCACTTCATTCTACTGTTTGCTTCTGTGTGCTCTGAAATGTGTATATAATCATGTACATGTGCACTCGAGTGTACATGGGTATAGAAATCACCTTATAATTTAAAAAGATACATACCTCTGCACTTGTGCAAGCAGCTGTATCTTATCTACAATAGTGTCTCAATGGTGACAATTTTTAATAAAGACTAAGTTACTTAAGAATCTGTATTTCTAATTACACACACACACCCCTCCGTTCTGTGCCTTCCGTCTGTCTGCATGCTGCAGTTACTGGCCGGCTGGTGATCTGTCTGTTGTCTGGGTCTGCACGTGTGTCAGAATCTGTGCTTACATCTGTTGTCTAATGTGTGTGTGTCTGATGAGACTTCTCTCCGTGATTGTTGAACAGCCTAGGACACATGCTATGAAAAGAATGGGTATTCCTTACTGACCCTCTAACACTGTCTTATAGGGGAAGATGTTGCTGACTGCAGCTGGCCGAGCAGCACTTAAAATCACAAACTGATGTCACCAACTTATATGTTTCTTCCATTTTTTTTTGTGGTGGCAGATGTTTATTTTGAGGCTGCTGCCAACCTATTGGTTGTCTTCAATAAATAATTACTGAATAAAGACTTGTGAGACTCAAAATATATTTACAAATATCCTGGCCATACAGCTAGGCTTGTTCCCTGATTAGCTTATAACTTAATTAACCCATTTATTCTAGTCTAAGTTCCACCATGTGGCTGGTTTCCTCTGCTCAGGTACCATGTGGTATCCACCACATGGTGTGAGTATCCACCATATTCCTGGCAAATCTCCTGCACTTGGCACTATCCCAGAATTCTTTCTGCCTACCAGATGTCCCACCTTTTATTTTTCTCCTTTCCTATAGGCCATAGGTTTTTTTTTGTTTGTTTTTTATTTATTTTTTATTTTTTTATTTCTTCAAGTTACATCTCAATCGCAGTCCCCTCCCTATTCCCCCTCCAGTCCCACCCTCCCACCCTCAACCCCCCATCCTCTTCCCTTTTTTTTTTCTTTTAAGTTTAAGGTATATCTTATTCATAGGTTTTTTTATTGACAGGTAGATGCATCCATACAATACACAAGATATTGTCTCTACAGTTAAAGCTTGCATGGGAGATATAAAGCATACTAAGGATAGTTATATTGTTCTCTTTACAGGCAGGTTAAGCTTAAATAGGCCAATCACACAGAAGGACAGCAAATTAAGTACATTATCTTAAATAACCTCAAGGTATAACTTGATCTGGAAGTCTGGGCAGACTTCAGCCTCTTTGAGGACAAGAGCTATTTGAGCTATTTTCAGAAAACGTCTCACCCCATATAACTATATATACACCAAGAGAAGAAAAAAGAGCAGAATCAGAGTATTTTCTTGACTACAAATCTGTCTCGGGACCATGACTGAGCCTTTTTAGAGTTTGTTTATTGCTGAGAGACAATCACTTCCCTACATACTTTGCATGTTATAGAAACTGTCTCTGCAGTTCTTCCCTGACTAATACATCCTAGCCACTCTTCCGGACACTGGGCAGGCTCCTGATCAGAGCTGCCCCATGTGGATCACTGCTGGACTGAGGAAAAGATCTTCCTTACACTTAGCACAAATGAATTAAACTGTTGCCTTGTGTAGGTGACAATTTTGGGGTATTTAAATCTAATATTGCATTTTATATGTCCAGACTAATGGCTGTCCTTATTTCTTTTCCAAAACAGGTGGCAGCTCTTGAAGCACGTCTTGTGCCTGTCCTGCACTCTCTCTGGCCTTGGCTTTTGATGGAAGATTCACTGATGCAAATTGCCTTACAGTTGCTTTGTGTCTATACTGCGAATTTTCCAACGGGTAACTAGAATCCAGTGATTTTTATGATAAATTAAAATACTAAATTTCATATATTAAGCTGAACTGAAAAAAATATGTATATTGATGTCTTTCTCTTTATTAAGTATATGTTAGTGAAAGGCAACATTTGTTATGGGCCTTATAAATCCAGAGCATTTTAAGAATATGTTTGTTGACATGGGAAAGTCATTGGATAGTTCAGGAAATAGCTTGGCCTGGATATGTGTGGCTGTGGGAAACTGCGTTCAGAAAGAACATGCAAAGGATGAAGAGTGATGAAGACGACAGATGAAGAAGGGAACCTTTGTAGATTCTAGGTCAGGAGACAGGTGTAACGGAAGTTAGTTGAAGCCACTGTTGGTTTTGTGAAGTTGATACTGAAGCTCCCTTTATTCATTCACTTGGCTGGTTTTGTTTTGACAGCCTGTTGAGGGCCATGCATTGAGTTGTAATGAGTCTGATTAAACTGTAAGGGGAACAGAAGGGTAGATGGATGGTCTAGGAAGAGAAGTTAGAGGTTTCTGTTGTAGGAGGGGGGAAAGCAAACATCATGGAGGTGAAGGAAGGGTATAGGCTGTGTTTAGTACCCATGTGGTCAGACACACAAAGTTGGACTGGTCAGCAAGTATGCATGATTTCGTCTGGCAACATTCAGTACCTCAGCAAAGGAGCTATCCACACAGCAAAGGGTTCACAGGGAAGAGATGGGAGATAAGGAGATATCCACACAGCAAAGGATTCACAGGGAAGAGACGGGAGATAAAGTCAACTGTGAGCCGACATGCCATGATAACCTGTTTCTTTGAATAGTTTGGTACCTCAGGCTGTCTGCTTCACCAGCCTACTTAGATTGTCTCTTGCATATGGCAGAGTGAAGCTTATGAACTGCCACTGTATGTCTGATTGTGAGTCGGGGCTTCCCTCTCTTCCTTCTGCTGCTGCGTCCTCCGTGCCGTGTTTCTGCTGGACAGTCTCTTCTCAACGTGTCTTCTCTTTCAAAGTTCCCTGTAGTGTGTGGCCAGCTCAGCATAGCGTGTCTGTCTCTGAAATGTGTCATTCCTTGTGGTCCTCCTTTACTCTAGCCTTCACTATGAGGAGCTAGGAAAGGGGGAGGGATAAAAAGTGAGTTGCTGAATGTGAAGCAAAAACACATACTTCTATGTAAAAAATCTGTAACTGACTTGTACTATATGTATCCTTAAAATTTATAAGAATATTAGAAGTGGTTAGGGTACCACTAACCTAAGGCAGAAATATGATTTTTCTATTTGATGTATTTCTAAGCAGAAATGTATCATTTAGTGGAAACATTGCTATTTAAATATAATTATAAAGTTAAAAATACAAGAAAGATTACTATATTTTTGTTCATACTTAACCACGTATGAGTTTATTTCCCAGAGTGTGTTCAACTCTGATGTGACGATACTTGCATGAACTTTCACAAAGTAATTGTACTTTGGGTTTAGATTACAATACAGAAATCAAAATGTATTCCTAACTCTTCCATGTTTTGTTTTGTTTTGTTTTAATCCCCTAATAAATATCCCATGGCTACCTGATTTACTCAGAAAACAGTGAACTCTGGAAAGTCATAGGTACCACTAGCTTCTTCTGCCTATGAGCTCTATGACCTTAAATGTCCCATGATCAGGCTTTTCGGGGTTCTTTAGCTCTGTCTGTGTAATGTGGAAAATGGCATTTGAGCTATCTCAGTCACCTCTCAATACTAAAATTCTATTCTTCCACTCAGGTTTTTATATAGATACCTTCTTTATGAACTATTAAAAACCCATTATGCTAATTCTTTCTTTCAAAAATAAGTTGGCATTTTAATGCTCCATTGAAATAATTGGGTTCTGAGTGAGGACAGTCTGTCGGGTTGAGTGCGCACATCAGCGCTCGGCCTCGGTGCTCATTTGTAGTCTTAGGCTGATGACCAAATCATCCTGACAAACAGACAGGCTCACCACATCTATGTTCATAGCAGCCTTATTTGTAATAGCTAGAAACTGGAAACAACCCAGATGTCCCTCAACTGAAGAATGGATTAAAAAACTGTGGTACATCTACACAATGGAATATTACTCAGCTATCAGAAACAATGAAATTATGCAATTTGCAGCCAAATGGATGGAACCAGAGAAGCTCATCTTGAGTGAGCTAACCCAGACTCAGAAGGATGCACATGGCGTCAATTCACTTATAGTAGGATTTTAGCTATATAGTACAGGATAACTATGTTACCACAAACGCACCAAAGGGAACATAGACATAGACTTTTTTGTTTGTTTGTTTTTTAGTTTTCTCTCCCTGGCAATGAGACACTTTTGGTACTGCCTTGTAGGCCCTCAGTGTATGAGGAGGCTCTTGGCCCTCATGACTTCTGAACTGGGGCGAGGGACTGTTATGTAGGGACACTCCACTCCAGAGGAGTGGGATGGAAGGGTTAGGGGGTAGACGGTGGGAGGGCGGGGCTGGGAAGGGGGGAAAGAGGACAATATGACGGAGATGTAACCTGAAGCAACAAATAAATAAATTTATTTATTAAAAAAAAAAACTAAGCAGAAGAGAGGCAACTTGCTGACAGACTATTTCTTTTGAAGGCTGCAGTTCCCTTTGTTGGCCAAATTATGGACAATATGTTCAAACTGTACACAGAGGCACCCCCAGCAACTCCCTGATACTGTGTATCCTGAAGCTGGCTTCTCAGATGCCTGTGGAGAACACCCCCATTCAGCAGATGGTTTTTATGTTTCTTTCAAACCTGGCCTTATCTCATGACTGCAAGGGAGTAATTCAAAAGGTAAGTACTCAGCCTCCCCTACATTGCATAAAAAAGTTATTTTAAAAATGTAGCCTGTCACTCAAATTTTACAAGTCAAGTTTCTAGGACTGTTTTCTTGTGATTTCAAGACATTTTATTTTAAAGGTTTGTAAAAGAATAAGAAGCTAATCGCTTAAAGCCAATTTTGGAGGCACTGAGATTGAAGCAGAAGCAGACTCTGATTAATCCATGTCATAGGTTGTTTTCATAGCTTTTGAATTGTGCTTTATCTCAAAACATGTCAATCTTAGAAAATCACTGATATCATGCAAACAATATATTGGTTGTGTAAATAGACCAGTCAAACAGTAACAATTTCTGTTCATATTATGGTGTCAGAAAGTTGTATGAAATCAAAGTCCCTTTGTCCCCAGTTACATTTTTGCTTCTTTTTTTTAACATTTATTTATTGCTTCAGGTTATGTCTCCATTACTGCCCCCTTCCTCCACCAACTCTCTGTCCCACCCTCCATCCCCTCTCCCACCCATCCCATCCCTCCAGTGTGGGGTTCCTCTGTGTGTCAACCCCCCTCAGTTCATTTGTCACATGAGGTCTAAGAGCTTCCTCTTGCACAGGAGGCATACATGGCAGTTCCACTAGGGTGGGGTGTCCCACTGACAGGTAACCAAGTCCATGTTTCTGTTCTTTTGGGTCTATTGATTGTAGGATGGTTATCCTGTACTATATGGCTAAAATCTAGTTATAAGTGAATATATACCATGTGTATCTTTCTGAGTCTGGGTTAGCTCAGTCATGATGAGCTTTTCTAGTTCCATCCATTTGGTTGCAAATTGCATAATTTCCTTGTTTTTGATGGGTTTTTTCATGCCAAGAGAAAGGCTTGCCACTAATTCAACTATCTTACAGTGGAGGTTCTTCGATGCTTATCTTCTACTTGGAGTAGAATAGGGGGTGCTGTCAGGCGCTGATATGTCTCGATATCAAAAAAAAATCTTGATTTAAGATAACATCTTTGAATGCCATATTCTGCAGATCTCTAGGGGTTTTTGAAGATGCCCTATCCATCTCTTGTATTTAGATAAGCAAATGTTGCTTGTCTCTTAGAATGAAATTAGACCCATACCTATCACCTTGTACAAAACTTAATTCCAAGTGGATCAAAGACCTTAACATAAGGCCAGCCACACTAAAGATACTAGAAGAAAAAGTAGGAGAAACCCTCGAACTCATTGGCACAGGTGACAACTTCCTGAACAGAACACCAGCAGCTCAGGACCTGAGATCAACAATCAATAAATGGGACCTCATGAAACTGAAAAGTTTCTGTAAAGCAAAGGATACTGTCATTCGAACAAAACAGCAACCAACAGACTGGGAGAAAATCTTCACCAACCCCACATCTGATAGAGGGCTATTATCTAAAATCTACAAAGAACTCAAGAAACTAAATGCCAAGAAACCAAATAATCCAATCAAAAAATGGGAGATGGAGCTAAATAGAGAATTCACAAAGGAGTAATCCCTAAGGGCTGAGAGACACCTGAAGAAATGTTCAACATCCTTAATCATCAGAGAAATGCAACTCAAGACGACCCTGAGATTCCACCTAACACCTGTTAGAATGTCTAAAATAAAGAGCTCAAATGATGGCGCATGCTGGCGAGGGTGTGGAGAAAGGGGAACCCTACTCCAATGTTGGTGGGAGTGCAGGCTTGTGCAACCACTATGGAGGTCTGTCTGGCGATATCTTAGAAATCTAGGAATAACCTTGCCTCAAGACCCAGCCATACCACTTCTGGGTATACACCCAAAGGACCTCTCACGGAGACATAGGGAAGTCTCCTCATCTATGTTCATAGCAGCCTTATTTGTAATAGCTAGAAATTGGAAACAACCCAGATGTCCCTCAACTGATTCTATTCTTAAGAGGGAGAAAGAAAGCAAGGGTTTCATCAGCTGCTGGCATAGCTGAAGAATTCTGAGGAGTGTGAGAGACCTGTGCAGGATCCGGAGGGTGGCGCACTAGTGGGACAGGAGCCTGCAGAGCTTGCAGTAGCTCTGGAACAACTAAGAGAAAGGAGTAAAAGGTCAAGTCTTACAGGAAGAGGCTTTTAAAACGTAGACTCAAGAAATTGGAAAGAAGGAAGGTGGAAGAGAGGCATGCAGCAGAGAATGACAGATCTATACCCTTAGCATGTCAGCCAGCACAAAGATCATGCCTGATGAGCATGGGGTGATAATATGGTAGCCTGGAGTTCCTGCAAGAACATGTCCATACTGAACAGGGCTGGCCTCAGGCCTGCCCCTCCTCCACCATGGAGCAGGAGTGGCTGCAGACCATGCTGCTTTCCCTGCTGGGAGACCAAAAGCGCTGAGCCTACCAGGTCAACAGTCATGCCTGGCAGTCAGCACCAAGGGCATAGTGATGTGCAGCAGCTGGAGAGTCCAAGAAACATGTCATTGCTGAATACGGCTGGCCCTAGGCCTGCCAGCTGGCCCCCAGCATTAGCCACCTGCCTAGCTGCAGCACCACCCTCAGTGTAACAGCAGGGTACCCATTGAGACAAGTCTCAGAGATGGTCCTGTATTCATGCTGTTTCAGAAACGAGAAACCTTGAACCAGACCAACAAGTTGTTGCAACGAATGTATGTAAAGCTGTTTCAGCAAAAAAAAAAAAATATCCTCTGAGAGATGGCAGTCTCGGAGCAGTGAGGGCATGGTGGTGACAAGTATGAGAGGGCTGCGGTGCACGTGGAACACATTGCTCAGTAGGGCCGACAGGGTGGTGTGCAACAGCCTGAAGTTTGCAGACTTAGCCTCGAATACACTGTCCAGCTGTACATCCACCCTGGTTCTGAGCAGTGACCAGATATCTGTGCTGAAGAATGCTTCATTTTCTGGATTGTGTTTCCTTGAAAGACCTCTACCGTCCATGCAACCTCTGGAGGCCATGCTGATACCTGTGGTGCATGCTGCTGCCTCAGGCTGTCTTGAAGCCTGAGGTCCATGTGAATGGTCATGGTGTGGGCTGCCACTAGAGGCCCTATGGATGGCCAAGGCTTGTGCTACCACTGGAGGCCATATTAGTATCCATGGTCTGCTGCTGCCGAGGCCATGCTGATGTGAAGCCATGTTGATTTCCATGTCCTTTGTTATCACTGAAGGCCATGTGGATGTTTGTGGTCTGTGCTGCCACCCAAAGCCATGTTGATGTTCATGGGTCAGGGTGTGACTGGGGACCACATTTGTGTTGATGGTGCGGGCTGACCCAGAGGCCATGTTGACTGCCTTGACCTGTGGGGTCACCAAGGGCTACGATGATGTCTGTAGCCCGTTCTGTAGCATAAGATCGTGTTGATATCTGTGCTGCCACTGGAGACCATGTAGATGTCCGTGGTCTGTGCCGTTGCCAGAATCCACGTGTAAATCCATGATCCTTGCTCCCGCCAACTGTAAAGGACAAGGAAGGTACTTTTGCAGTGCATTACAGTTGAGAAAGAGGGACATAGAAGGTTTCTGTGACAACTCCTACCCCCACACCACCCCATCCCATTGCCCCAAATAAACAAACATCCTGGACGGAAAACCATCAAAGAGAACTCTTGAAGTTGTGTTAAGGATGCTGAAGTGTAGCTCTTCACAGTTGATGGCTTCTGGTGAGGGTGGAGAAGGACTCAGTTTTCTTTAAGGAACTGGCCACTGGGAGTTTCACCATGCTTCACTGAGTATATGAGCAACAGAAATTGGACTTTTTTTTCTCTCTTCTTTTTTGGAGGGAGGAGGTTACAAGGGTTGGGGGTGAATCTGGGAAGTCTGGGAAGTGAGTGTGATTAGAGTTCATGATGGGAAATTCTCAAATAATCAATAAATATATTATGTTGTTTAAAAAAAGAATGTTGTGATGCAACCATGAATATAATCCATTTTTAGGGCACACAAATCAAGTCCCCTAATTAAGAAATTCTGGAGACTTTCACTGTTGTGTTAAATAATAAGCCAGACACAGTTGTGATTCTTCATTACTCACCAGTGGCCATGAGAAAATGCAGCAGCACTAGTGTGTGACTTTAAAATGCCTCGAATCTTTCTCCCCTGGTCCATCTCTACCCATTCTAACTGGAGTACAAAATTCTGGTAACCTGTCTTTAGAGCCCACAGTGAAGGAAAGCCCATAGCACATGGCATTTTCAAGCACCAGATGTTTTATCACTCTTGTCAGCTCTGAACCTCTGATATCATGGTAGAATATATATTCCAACATCTTTATTTCTACCCAGGAAAACTCAACAGATAAGCTAGTGTAGATTGTCAATACAGAGTAGGAGTCAGTCTGTACAGGGATAAAATGTAGGTGATACATTTAATTTCTTAAATATCCTAAAGACTATAGCTTCAATACTGCCATCATAAAGCCTCTGTACTTAACATCTATCATATAGTTAAATGATTGGTGGTTTGAGGAATTGGCTTTATTTGAAGAATGAAATGACTCCTACAGTTCAAATAATAGATGAGAGTTTCTCATCTCTAAGTATAATAGAATGCCATATAGCCATGAAAATTTTTCTGTAATAAGACATAGAGTAAAATGAATGTAAAATGTGTTCATAAATTTAAGAAGAAAACACCCGTAGCTATAATTATATGAACACCTTCACTCCGGCAGAGTTGCGAACTCCTGTGCAGGGCGGGTTTGAGTGTTGTTTCTTTTCCTCCCACAGGATATCTTTAATGAGTAGCAAAATTGCTGGAAGGCAGATAAGAAAGGGAATTCAGGAGGCCTACTCTGAATTATCAACCCTAAATAATTGAGTTGGCTATAGTTTATTTCATCCATCATCAGGAAAAAGAAATAGCAGGAATTAAAATTTAAGCACTATTTTGTTCTTGCCTTTACATTTATACTTGGAAGCTGTGTAGATGAAGTATTTGGAAGAGAGAAATTAAAACTGCAGAAAAGGATATCAAAATGCTAGTTAATTGGTCACCAAGGGACTAGGAAAATAATGAAAAAGACCTGAAAAGAAAATAATACTCTGTGTTTACCCACAGAGCAACTTTCTGCAGCACTTCCTGTCCCTGACACTGCCTAAAGGAGGAAATAAACATCTCAGCAATCTGGCTGTCCTGTGGTTGAAGTTACTCCTGAACATGTCCTTCTCAGAAGATGGACAGCAGATGATCCTGAGGCTGGACGGCTGCTTAGACGTCCTCACAGAGATGAGCAGATACAAGCATAAGAGCAGCCCTTACACACCTCTGCTGATTTTCCATAACATTTGCTTCAGTCCTGCCAATAAGCCTAAAATCCTGGCTAATGGTAAGTAGCACATTGTGGACTCATTTCATACTCGTTGTGATGTATAGACAGTTCTCCTCAGATTAGAACACAAAGTGGCTCTATGATTCCCAGGTATTTCCAAAAACCTTGTTGTGCTCAGGCCCCGTGTGAGGTAGGCAGGCACTGTGGAGGGGTAGACAGAGACTCAAGCGTGGGCCAGCCTCTGGGTGTTGGTCAGCAGCTGTCACTTCAGGGGTCACGTTGGGTGCAGGAGACAGCTGGAGGAGAACAGCATTGGCAGTGGAGCTCTCTCCGTCTCACTCTCTGCTTCTCTCTGTCTCTTCTTGATCTACTGTTGCTCTAGTTCTCCTTCCTTTCTTATATGTCTCCTAACAAATGGAAAGTTTCTAGAACAGCTGTCCGGTTGTAGCTCCTGCCCTTCACCCTGCCCTGTATCCCTCCTGACTTGGACCAGTTCCGCTCCTCAATCCTGCCTTTCTCCATAGCATGACCACTATCTGATATACTATGAATTGTATGCATGTGGCTTTTATTTCTGTGCCTGTTGCTCTGGGACAGAAGCTGTTTGGAGTCAAGAGGCTCACTTGTGTGTGTAGTACTTATAGTTATATGTCTGTCACCTGTAACCACCCCGTTAGCATTTAGTAACAGAGAGAAACCCTGACAGGCAGAGTTGAAGGCCACAAGCAGAAAGGGAAATTAGCTTGTTGGGCTTCACTCTCTGAGATATAGTAGAACAGAAGGTAAGGATTCAATAGGAGTTGAGAAAAAAAAATGAAACAAGGAGGGAATTGGAGAGATCTGTTTCTGAAGTCACAATCACCACTGAGATGGGTGTGAATTTCATGAGATATCCTACTGTGATAAGGGGGAGAAAGGAGGTGACTTCTAGCTGCTCATCCATCTGGTCCTAAGTGCCTTAGAGAGCATCTCTGAGACTAAGTATTTCTTTGTTTTGGTAAGAATGGGTGTATAAAAACTCAGAAAGTGCCTGGCCTTGATGCTAGTACCTGAGTTTAAGATACTAATCCTCCTTGCCTTCTATGTTTTACACCTGATTTTTCTCAGCCACTTTACCACCCCAAGTTTTCCAAGTGAATAGAAATGACACTGTGCCCATGTTTGTGTACACACAATAGTTCCTCTATTTTTCTGATAGCAGCCATAGAATTGCTGAAAATGTTCCACAGAAAATTGATCAAATTCAGCCAGCGTCAAACTCACCTGAATTGAGTGGCTTTGTACCCAGTCTTCCTTCCAGCATCCCTCTGCTCACAGTTCTTCCTGCAACTGGGAGGAGATGTATATCAGTGGTTATCTCTCAGGCCTCTTCCACTGCTTCTTCTGGGGTCCTCACATCTGTAAGATGAGGGCAATAACCAGCCCTAGTTCAGGTGATCAGGTGCATACAGATCATCTGCTGACAGTCCTGATTCGTGGGAGCAGCTCAGCAGCATCTGGTGTTGTTTATTCCCCATTTTCAGAGTGAGTGGTTTTCCATCCCCTGCTTAATGCAGCCTTACTGTTGAGTCAGGAATATGAAAGACTTTCTGGCAACTGAAGAAGTCTACACTTTTCACTTCTAGATCTCTGGATTTATGTTGTGGGTTTCCCCGTAATCAGCGATGTTTTCTCTCCCCCAACAGTATTAACCAAATGGACACAGTTGGAGAGAAGTTGTTTCTCCAGCTCTCTCACACTTGACCTCTGTGGCTTTCTAGGCAGGGGTGAGGTAAGAGCCAGCAGCTTTACAGGCTCTGTGTAGAGTTGTAAGGGGCTGTCGCACAGGCGCTCCACATGGTCAGTCAGACAGTAGGCTGTCCGAGTGTCAGCTCGGTTGAAGAGCTTACTAAGGCAGGCTGTATGCCTCTCATCAGTAGCACCAGACATATTGTGTACATGGTTACGGTGTACATGGGCCTGGCCTGGCTACTACAAGCATCCACAGCCTGCCCTGTTTCTCATAATGTTCAGAGTGAGTGTCTTTTGTAAAAACTCACCGAATAAGTGATGTGAGTAAAAATTCACATCAAAGTGTCCTAAATTGTAGGTAAGATAGTAGGAAATGTACAGGCCAATTTTGATCAAAAGCTTGTGTCTGGTGGATAGTCTTCTACGTGAAGAAAATTTTCCAGTATTATTGGTTATCTTTTGTCTAGAACATCAAAGGGAAGAAGGAAGTAATGATCTTCAGGTGAGACTGTTACTGCCTGTCCTTTGTACATGAAGCTGGGGTTACAAAGACCCATTCTTTTTTTTTTGTTGTTGTTTTGGGTTTTTTTGTTTGTTTGTTTGTTTTGTTTTTTTTTAATGTTTATTACTTCAAGTTACATCTCCATCACAGTGCCCTCTTTCTACCCCTCCTACTCCTCTGAAGTGGTATGTCCCTACATATCAGTCCCCCGCCCCAGTTCAACAATCATATGAGGGCTAGGAGCTTCCTCATATACTGGGGGCCTACCTGGCAGAACCACTAGGGTAAAGTGTCTCATTAATAGGTAACAAAGTCTATGTTCTATCCATTTGGCTGCAGATTGCATGATTTCGCTGTTTCTGATGGCTGAGTAATATTCCATTGTGTAGATGTACCACACCTTTTTTATTCATTCCTCGGTTGAGGGACATCTGGGTTGTTTCCAGTTTCTAGCTATTACAAATAAGGTTGCTATGAACATAGATGAACAGAAAAGTTGATCAGAATAAAAATCTTTCCCCAGCCTTTATCTGGATGAGTAAAGAATAGAAAAGAGTGGGGACAAAGCTGGGTCCCACAGACTGCCCCTCCCATCTTTTTATTCATACATGTTCTTGATGTGATCCTTGGTTGGTTAATAGTGGTCACAAGACTTGGCAGAAGCAAAATCCTCTGCTGGATGAATGACAAGTTCATGCTAAAGAGCAGGGAACTGATACAAGTAACTGTTCTGATCACTGACTAGAACAGTTAATCAAGTACATGAGGAAATTTAACAGTTTGGGTAAGAATCTGGGTAAGAATCGGCAGAGGAAAAGATACCAACTTCTCTACATAGACTGCAAATAATTATAATTATTTCTATCATTTCAGGATATTCTATTGGACATTGTTATTTTAGAGCATTAGATGGCCTAAATTTAAAATAATATAGATGTCTGTCATTAACAATATATTGTTTAGGTGTAGCAAAGAGAGTGTAGAAACTAGAAAATAGATTAGCAAAATATTATTCAGAATACAATAGAGAGCTAGAAAGATGAGAAAGGGTAAAAGCACAGAATTTAAGTGATACATCAGATACCCTGAGACAATCTAATATGTTTTAATAGACTTGTAGGTGAAGAGGAGAAAGAATGAGAGGAAATGGTTAAAGAGGGTGATGGTTATTTTTTTTTTTCAGCAAGGGAAGAAAGGGTTTATTTTAATCTTACAGACATGAAGAGTCAAGGCAGGGCCACAAGGCAGGAACTTGAAGCAAAAACCCCAGAGGAATTCTACTTTCCTGCTTGTTCCCTGCTTCTGCTCAACTAGCTTCCTCCTACAACCGAGGACCACCTGCCCAGGGGTAGCTCTGCCCACAGTGGCGTAGGCCAACCTCCATCTTTAGAAATTAAGAAAATGCCCTGCCCCAACCACTCCCCACAGAAGACCATAGGCCAGTCTGATAGAGGCAATTCCTCAATTGAGGTTCCTTCTTTCCAGGTATCTCAAGTTGACAACCAAGAAGAACAGCCATCACGTGGGTTCTCTTAACAAAGAACCTAAAAACTGTATCAAGCTGAATTTCATCTTCAGTTTCTGCGGCTCATTCCTATGCTTTTGTTTTCTTCCTTCTTTTTCTATTTGTTCTTTGAGAATTTCATACAGTGTGTTTTGATCATGCCCCCTCTCTCAGACTCCTCCCAGATCACCTCTCCTGTCTTACCCACCCAAGTTTGCCACACCCCCCTTTAAATCTTGAATCGATTCTGCACCACCTGTACTCTCAGATTTGTGGCCTTCATTAGAGTGTGGCTCCTTTTCTACTTGTATCCCCTTCATCTCCTTCACTTGTCTTATTGTTGTAGCTAAGACTGAGTAGTGTATTGAATATGATTGGGTAGGATGGAAATCCTTGTCTTGTTCCTGATTGTACTGAGAATGTTTTGCATTTTGCTCCATTTAGACTGATGTAGCCACACCCCACCTACCAGGGACTACACTCCCTCCCATAGCAGCCGTTAGTGCCATAGCTTCTTGACGAGTGGTAGGACTCCATGCCACCTCCTCTGTTCACGCTCAGGTTTAGTCTGATTTGTGTTTGTACAGGTCTTGTGCATGCTGTGACAACTGCTGTGAGTTTACATGTCTATTGCGTTGTTGTGTCTGGAAAAGAAGAGTTCTGTATCTTGACCTTTGTGGTTGTCTGTGTTAATCACCATCTACTGCAAATGGAAACTTCTCTGATAAGGTTTGAGAGATGCATTAATATATGGGTTATGAGAACATCTTAGAAGTTGATTTAGTACGACATCCACTTAACAGAATAATAGGAGTAGGTTTTCCTCTAAGACCTAGGACCTGTCTAGCCACAGGTTCTTGCAAGCAACATATTTCAACATATAATAAAACAATATAGAGCAAACCCACAGCCACATCAAGAAGCTTCTTTGATGTGGGTTGAATGAGTCACTAATCATTTGTCCAATCTATGACCAATTGATTCTCTTCTTAAACTTTTATATCCACAGTTAATTTGTAATTGTCATTCACCATGAGTTGATAAATAGAATTGCATTACTAGTCTCTGCCCAGTAAATTTTAACTTTATAGTAGTATGCTTAATTTTTTTCACACCCCATACAGCATTTGTTCATTTAATGGAAGCGTCCTTCAGCTTTCTCACTAAAGCAGCCTTAATCAAAGCATTTCTTGAATTCTTGGTGCTTATAAGTCAGTCTTACTGACTCATTTTTAATTCTTAAGCCACTTAAGGTATTTAATACTCCTATGTTTATAATCATTTATAGTTTCCTATTATTTGCCCCTATGTTTTAATTAGAATTCATATTAACTTCTTGAATATAAAATGTTTTATGTGCTTCTTTTGTATGCATGCTATATTTCATGGTAAATGTTCATAAAAACCCAGGGTTGTGGGTTCGAGCCCCACATTGGGTGCCATTTGTACAAAATGGCTAATTAAATTATTAACCCGTATTTATATTATATTTAATTGGTCATTGGTTATCAATCCTTAGCCCACCATTATAAATGAGCACAACAGACATCTAATATTATATTTACACTTCAAATATTTTACTCACTTTTTAAAAATTTATTTATTTATTGCTTCAGGTTACATCTCCATCATATTGTCCTCTTTCCCCCCTTCCCAGTCCTGCCCTCCCACCCTCTACCCTCCAACCCTTCCATCCCACTCCACTGGAGTGGAGTGTCCCTACATATCAGTCCCCCACCCCAGTTCAGCAGTCGTATGAGGGCCAAGAGCCTCCTCATACACTGGAGGCCTACAAGGCAGTACCACCAGGGAAAAGTGTCTCAATGACAGGTAACAAAGTCTATGTTCATGTTCCCTTTGGCATGTTGGTTGTAGTATAGTTATCCTGTACTATATGGCTAAAATCTGACTATAAGTGAATATATGCCATGTGCATCCTTCTGAGTCTGGGTTAGCTCACTCAGGATGAGCTTCTCTAGTTCCATCCATTTGGCTGCAAATTGCATAATTTCATTGTTTCTGATGGCTGAGTAGTATTCCATTGTGTAGATGTACCATAGTTTTTTTATCCATTCCTTGGTTGAGGGACATCTGGGTTGTTTCCAGTTTCTAGTTATTACAAATAAGGCTGCTATGAACATAGATGAGGAAACTTCCTTGTGAGTTGGTGAGGAGTCATTTGGATGTATACCGAGAAGTCGTATGGCTGGGTCCCAAGGCAGAGCTATTACTCACTTTCTTTACAGAGAGCTAACACATAAATCAGCCTGTAAATGTGGCTTATTAAAAATGATAGGTGATAGTTACTTATTAAACAAGTTAAGATATAAACTTACTTAAATTATAAGGATTATGTTTTGTGAGTGTTTGGGATGTAAAATTACTTGATGATTCCCAGTTGGAACAAAATGAAATTAACCTCATATTTTATGTGGCCACCCACAATCCATATGCCAAATTACATTTGATATCTATTATAGACTAATTTTGGATAGGCTATTTTATAGGAACACCATGGGGATCTGGATAATGTGCCTGAGGTGTTCAGCAGGAGGGGGTCATGTGGGCAGAACATGACTGCCCCTCATCTGTGTACACCACTGTCATTCAGTCGGTAGAGCATGGGACCATTAATCCCAGGGTCGAGGGTTTGAGCCCAACTTGGGTGTCATTTGTAGAAAATGGCTAATTAAATTATTAACTTTATTTATATTATATTTAATTGGTCATGGTCATTGGTTTTTAATCCTTAACCCACCATTATAAATGAGCACACAGACATGTGATGGATTTTAACAAGCTATGGCTCAATTGTGCAATCTTGGCCCCTCTAAGCTAGCTCTTAATTCTATTCACTAAAATGACCCCATGTATATGTACATCCCCTGGGTTGTTGGATTCTCAATGCTCTGCTCATGTTCCTGGGCATGTGGAATGAGGGTCTGTTTTCTGATCCATGGTGTGTGTCCTCCTTCCTGATCTTTTGTTTCTTCTCCTCCTGAAGGTTTCTTCTCCCTAAGATGCTCTCTCTGTACAAATTTGAGTTCACTTCATGAGACTTTTTTTTTTCCTTTACCAAGGAGTTTAAATTCCCTACAGTAAAATCACCTGGATTGGCTACTTTTCTGTTGCTGTGATAAAATATCAAGACAAAAACCAAGTTATGGAAAAAAGGGCTTACATTGGCTTACAGTTCCAAATGCATAGAGTCTATCATGACTAAAGAAAGCATGTCAACAGAAGTGTGAGGCCCTCCTGGTAGTCAGGAAATACAATTGTCATTTTATCCCCATATAGGAAGCAGAGGGGAGACAGAAAGTAGGGCTAGGCTATAAAGCCTCAAAGCTTAACATACTTCCTCTAGCCCGCAAAGCTCCACCTCCTAAAGGTTCCACAGCCTTCCCTGACAGCACCACCAAACTGGAGACCAAGTGTTCAAACCGCAAAGTCATTTAAACAAAATGTTAAGTTGTTTAATTTTCACCCAGGTACTATTTATACAGCCACTAAAACATATTGGCACTGTGATTTGAATACGTACTATTAAAGAGGATACATACCTCCCCCCTCCTTTAAGACAGTGCAGAGGCTTTTATTTGGGGGAAAACCTGCAGGGAATCCCTGTAAGAATTGAATCCCACCTGCTTACAAGCTGATAGTAGTTAAAGGGTAATAACCAGCCATTATCCATTGTCTGCAGTGGTGCGTCTGGCTGAATCTAGCTAGGCTTTAGTTGTGGAATGCTAGTTACTGTGATTCCAACAACTTCTAACCACGATGGCTGACCCTGACTTGCTTGTGTAAGTAGGTAGAGAAGAGAGTGCGGTACTTGCTGGCAACCCTCATCCAGGAGCAGTTTCTGTATCAGAACATGTGGGGGGTACGCTGAGAAGGGGGAGTCGTTCCTCAGTGGTCTTTAAGCCTGCTGATACTTGCTAGCTGTCTAAAGCTCTCTCAAGACAGGAGACCCTAAAATCATTTAATAGATGAAAATGAAGTCAGGCTAACTGCTTCTAGTTGCTACTGGGAGCATAGATGGATTTAGAATCTCTACTCTTGCTGACCTTCAGTAATTTGAGGGTAATCATGGGATCCAGGTAGATGGAGTTAGAGTATAGAAAAACCATCTGAGGTGGACCAGCTGTAACTGGAAGTAGATAAAATTAACACAGCAGTTGCATACACAAGGTCCAGGTGTTAATAGCCTCACTGCTAAGACTGTAATATATTTAACCCATTTCTAGGATGAGATCCAGAGATTCAGTTGTACAACTGTTGGCCAATGGCATGGTAGTGTTTGGTGTGGTTTTAGTGTGTTCCTATGGACCTTGTATAAGGCAGAAACTAGTAAGATCATCAAACACATATAAATGGTAGGATGTTCCTGGTTAGGAAAAGCATGAGAGTCCTTTAATTTGATATTTTCTGGAATTGCTGTGATTAATCCCCACTTGGCATGTCAGTAGCCCAGATGTAAAGCCTGACCCAAATGACCAAATGGTGATCAGTGAGTCTTGGTTTTTCTCATCTGGTAGCTTTGTAAAAAGGGACATTTCTTTTATATTGAAATGCCATTAAGTCAGATTTTCTTGTGATTTAAAAAAACAAAATCCCCATGCTACAATATGTTTGTATAGTGGTGATTATGATTTGTGACAATCTATTTTGTACATGTGAAATGGGCTATAACAGAATAAGTTAATCCAAATCACAATATACTTACTTTTGCATTATTGTCTTTTTTTATGAATAACCCTCTGTTGAACTTGGACCAGAAATTTTTAGAGAGCATTGACATCCAGATCATCTGTTCCTGGTGTGAAAACTGTTCTGAGATACCCTTCACATGCCTCAAGTTATAAAGAAGATGTTTGAGGATAACAGCTTGTGTTTTTATTCTAATGGGACAGTTATTCTCTTTATTAGCATGGGAGCAGTCCAAAATAAGAATGCAATGAAGTATGTGGAACTGAACTTTTCTTTTATAATGTGCTTAATTGTAGGGAAAGTTGTCACTCTTCTGGCTACCTGCTTAGAAAGCGAGAATCAAAATGCCCAGAGGATTGGAGCAGCTTCACTTTGGGCTCTAATTTACAATTATCAAAAGGTTAGCTTAATATCGCTGGTGAACTGGAGGGAGGGGAGTTGGGGTGCTTACATATGGAAGGCTCTTAGGATGCATCCAAGAATATCAGAAAAATACCAGCCAAAGAAAGATACAAATGAAGTCACAGACCCAAGTTTTCTTTGTTCATTTATGTGAGTAGGAATCTATCAATTCATAGTCTTTTCATTATTTATTTAACCAGGATTGGACTCAGAGGGGTACCTCTGTTTGAGTTTCCCTGTTAATTTCAATTAAATTTGCCAGTTGGTTGAACTTAGTAAAAGTTATTTCTGTCTGCAGATGTGTCCAGGAGAAATGCGTCTTGACGGAGGACTGAATAAGTTGCATCTGTGCACGTGACTTGCCTTTCTCCTGCACATATCATCACTTAACTTGCAACGAGTTCAGTCCTGCGAGACTCAGGCACAAGGGCTGCCCGAGACAATGAGAGCAAGAGAACCCTGGCCACTCTTTCTCTGGCCTCTGGTCTTCTTTTATTACAAACACTTCATTCCTAAGTGAGATACACAGGACTATCTAGGGGTGACCCAGTAGCCAGGGGACAGTGCTAGGGCACACAGGTTTCCTGGAGATGATGTATCTCAGCTAGCCACCCATGCCTGTGGGTCTCCTCTTCACCCTGGACAAGGGGCTGCTGTCCTCCTCACATGGTTAGGGGAGAAAGAGTGAGAGTGAGTGGAGGGAAGACTCCAGAAGGTGCGGAGGGCTTGACGCAGTGGGCTGAACTGGTATCTAACAGTTTATATTACTGTTCCTCCATTTTATTTTGTTTAACACCAGAGTCAGTAATGGGCAGTTAGTACTGCATTATCTTCATCCTTAATATTTGGGAATAAATTCAACTAACAGATTGTCTTACTGTCTCCAGGCAAAAGCAACTTTGAAAAATCCATCAATAAAAAGAAGAGTAGATGAAGCATATTCCATAGCAAAGAGAAGTAAGTTTTAGTTTGAAGAGATTACAGTTAAATTTGAAAAGTACTAAGTGAATTTTCGTAAACACTTTGAGCAGGGCCTTGCAAAATGACAGTGTTGTGCATTGCTTAGATTTTGAAACATATTATCAAATACTATCAGATGGACTCACATTTAGCCCATGTTTTTCTTGATAATTTTTGTCTTGATAAAAGACAGAATTTTGTCCTTTGACTTAATAAAATGTTCAGACAGATGAGTACTTGAAATATAAAGATTTCTTAAGTTGTATCTGTAATCTTTCTCCAAGTCAGTTTTTTCTTGCTCCATTTTTTTTCTTTCTTCCTTTTTTCTTTTTCTTTTTGTCAGCAGCTGCTACTCTTGTTACTGAGCTTTTGTAGGTGATAAGGATGAGACCCAATTAGAACTGACCTTGAAGAGAGAACTTTGATTTAACAATGAGGGAACTGAAATGTTTCAGGCATAGATTCAGTTGCTCTGCAGCCATGCTTCCCTGTGCTCTGCAATCATGATTTTAGGCGTTTCCTTTTCAGCATGGCAGTCATCTTAAGTTAGCCAGTTTTCAAGGAGCATTCTGCCCCAACACTTTTATCTCAAGATAACAGAGTATGTCTTTTTTGTACTGTGGTGGATGTGTTGGTTATTAATGTTTGTTTCTGAAAAGAGGCTTGAAGAGGCTTGTGTCTAGCTGTGACCTTGCATTTCAGGAGGAAATGGTTTATGTTAAAGTTTGTGATTTTAGAGGGAGTGTACGTAAGAAAAATCATGGTATTCATTCTGGATTTTAGCTCATTTATGTAAATTATGGAGCTGTGTTTTTAAACATGCTTTACATAAACCATTGATAACAAACAAATGGAAATTTGTAACAGTTTAATTTTATTTTTATAATTTTAGTATTTTGATATAAATAGCTTGCTAATGAATCTTTTTCATAGCTTCAAGTACAAGTGTCCACACATACGTGTGGCATTGTTTAATAAAGTGTGGTTTATAACTCTTATTTCTCTATCTCAGCTTTTTCCGTCTCAGAAGAAAACCCTCTAAACACCTACTATTTGAAATGCCTGGAGAATCTGGTGCACCTGCTTAGCTACCCCTGAGCCGTCCCTACTCCAGAGCCGACTGCCATCCACAGGGACCTGGGTCAGAGGGCGGCTTGGCACAGCAGCTGCTCCCTGAATGGTGCTCACTCTGCACTATCAGTGTCTGCCTTTCTTGTGAGACAGCACCAGCCACTGAACAGAGTAGAACCGGTGACTCCCATGCTGTTCATTCCTGGCAGTTTTCCAGAAGTCTTCAGACTTGCTGACCCAAGATGCTGCAAAGACAGAGTTCCAGCAATATAAACATTTTTATACTTTTCTATGCAATATGTTTTGTAAAAATTCTATTTAATAGTTATTTAATAAAATAATATTTCTAGAAACTACAAACTGAGTAGTCTTACAGTCTTACAGACTTTTAAAAGTGCATTTTATTTGTTGAGAATTTCATTCATGTATGCAATGTAGTTTGATCATATTTGTCTGTCACTCCTGCAGTTATGCTCAGACCCTCCCCACCCCTGTCCCACCTTCATATCCTCTTTTTTATCTTCTTTTAAGATAACCCATTATGTCTAATCAGTACCTCCCATGAATACATAGATACATCAGGAGCATGACCAGCCTACCACAGACCATATTTCTGAATGAAACTGGTTCTGCCTGCCCCAGAAGCCATCAACTGTTACTAGAACAATCCCTCAACTAGTGATGGGAGGTCGTATGCCCCTCCTAGATCCATTCTAGATGACTGAGTGGACTGATTTTGCCTGAACAAGATCTTGTTCAGGCAAGATCAGTCTTCAACTTACAGTGTTCCTGCCTTGTCCAGAAGACACTGTCTTGACCCAGTCTTTCCTGTGGCTCTTACAATTTTTCCACCCCCTCTTGTAAGATATTCTGAGACTTGTGGGAAGAGGGTGTGATACAGAGGTCCCACCCGTGGCTCCACACTCCACTGACACGCCCTGCACTTTGACTTTGTTTCTCTCTGTTTTCCACCATCTACTTGTTTTTCTGATGAGGTCTGAGAGCTGCGTTAATCTATGGGCAGAGAGTCACCTCCTAAAACACATCTTGGTATTATCTCCACTTAGGAGAATAGTAGTAGCAGGTTCTTCTCTAAGGCCTATGAGCTCCACTGCCATGGGTTCTCGGCCAGATTTACCAGTCATTAGTTTCCTTGTATGGAGTGTGCAGTCAAGTTGGTTGTCAACTTGACTACATGTGGAATTGACTAAAGCCTAGGTGGTGAATACACCTCTGAGGGACTTTTTATTAATTAAATTATTTGAAGTGGAAAGACCCACTTTTAATTTGGATCTTTTCAGGGCAGGGGGGCAACCTTAAATCTGGGCCACACCTTCTACTGGCAGTCTATTTAAGGCCATGGAAGAAGGAAACTCTTGCTTTTTGCTGTTTGCCCTTGCTCTCACTGGCATTATAGCCTGCTTCTTCAGGTTCCATTGTATACTGAAGACAACCTGAGACATCCAGAAGTGACATTCAAATGGATCAAAATTCTACAATTGCCCATCACATGTTATTCTGTCTTCCAGGTTAGGAAAAAGCATTATTAAGAATCAAGCAAGTTAGTATGAAAGCTGAGTTACACATAGAACTTTAAACTCATGGAGATGGTTAGATAGTAGAATGTTAAAGTCAGGTGCCAAATACTTATGGACTGGACGTTGGGAATGTATGCTAAGCCATATAAACCCGCATAACTGTGGCCTAATTACCTTTGTTGTTTTGCATTGTATTATTATAAGAAAGAGCCATTTGTTGGACTGAAGGGGGGGGGAAAGATATACCTTAAACTTAAAAAAAGGGGTTGGGAGGGTTGAGGCGGAAGAGAGTGGGAGGATGGGACTGGAGGGGGGGAGTAGGGAGGGAATTGCGATTGAGATGTAACTTGAAGAAATAAAAAATAAAAGAACTTTACATGTCTGAAAATTAGGAGACAAATTTGTGTCTAACAGAAAAGCAACTGTACACATATATACCTCCGTATATACAGTTATATACTCTTATTTTGCAAAATATTTCCAGAAGTTTTCTCATTATATTTTGTTTAATAAGAAAAAAAACTTTTATTAAATGATCTTAGCAAATTGTTTCAACCAACAAAATAATTCACGGATGATTATTACATATTTTATATACTTGTTATTCATTCATTCCTTATTTTTCTAAGACAAGGGCTTGATAAATTGCTATCAAACTTAAAGTTTTCCTGAACTGGGGGCTTGCTTACAGTTTCAGAGGCCGAGTTCATGGTTATTATACCTGGTAGCATGAGAGCAGTGTGCATGCAGGCGTTGGAGCAGTAGCCGAGAGCCATCTTGTCTGCAAATAGGGGAGATAGAGAGAGACAGAGATAACCTGCCCTGAGCTTTTGAAACCTTAAAGCCCACACCCAGGGACATACCTCTAACCCTTCCACCAACTTGGGACCATGCATTCAATATATGAGCCCATAGTGGACATTCTCATTCAAACCACCAAAGAGGTGACTAAGAATTCACCACAGAAGAATCTCAAATGGCCGAGAAGCACTTAAATGATAATGTCCTTAGTCATAAGGGAAATGCAAATCAAGATGACTGAGATTCCATCTCACATCTGCCAGAATGGCTAAGATAAAAAAAAAAAAAAAAGTGACAGGCACACGCTGGCAAGGATGTGGAGAACTGGGAACTCTCCTCCATTGCTGGTGGGAGTGCAAACTTTCACAACCACTGTGGAAATCAGTTTGGCACTTTCTCAGAAAATTTGGAACAGTTCTACCTCAAGATCCAACTGTACTACTCCTGAGCGTATACCCAAAATATGTTTCACCACACCACAAAGACATTTCCTCATCCACGTTCATAGCAGCTTTATTTTTAATGGCCAGAAACTGGAAGCGCCCCAACGCCTCTCAGCTGAGGAATGGATAAAGAGACTGTGGTACATTTACACAATGGAATACTACTCAGCTCTTAGAAATAAGGACATCATGTAATTTGCAGGCAAATAGATGGAATAGAAAAGATCATCCTGAAGGAGGTAAAGCAGACCCAGAAAGACACACACTCACTCATAAGCAGATATTAGCCATTATGCACAGGGTAATCATGCTACAATCCACAGACCCAGAAGCTAAGTAACAAGGAGCACTCAAAGGAGGATGTTTGAATCCCTCTCAGTAAGGGAAATAAAGTAGACATCAGAAGTGGATGGTGAGAGCGAGCTGGACAGGAATCTAACTGCTATCTGAGAAGCTTTACCCAGCAGATTATAAAATGCAGAGACCCCCCCCCCCTCCGGCCAAACAGGTGAAACTCGGGGAGTCCTGTGGAGAGTTATGGGAAGATTTGAAGGAGCGGAAGGAGTTGAGCACACCACAAGAAGTCCTGCATAGCCAATTAATTGAGACACAAGGGGACTCATAGAGACTGAGCCACCAACCAAAGAGTTGCATGGACTGGTCCTAGGCCCACTACACATATGAAGCTGATGGGCTGCTTGGTCTTCAAATGGATCCCCTAACAATTGGAACAGGGACTATCTCTGATTTGAAATATGTTGCCTCCCTGTGGATCCCGTTTTCCAGGCAGAACTGCTTTGTCTTGCCTCAGTGGAAGAGCAGCCACTTAGTCCTGATGCAATTTGATGTGCCAGAGTGATTTATACAGGGCTAGCATGGGGAAAAGTATGGAGGAAGTGGGTGGGAGAATGGGACTGGAAGGAGGGGAGGGAGGAGGTTGCAATTGGGATGTAAACCAAACAAGTAAATAAATTAATGAAAAAAAGATATATTTGTATTTGGATCTTATGAATAACCACTACTTTTCTGGAAAAAATGCTCTCTTTAAGAAAGTAATAATTTTCTTTATGATTCATTGACCTTTCCCACACATCCTAGTATACTATGCCTTGTCCCTTTGGAACCAGGGAGGATTGTGACTTTCTCCCATTGGAGTTCTGTTAGTCAGACTGTGATGGGCAGTTACTGGAGAAGGCTCATGTCCACAGTCCTGGGATGGATGTTGCACAGTGAGCAAATATTGAGAACCTGTTTTGCAAATATTGAGAACCTGTATTGTACATAGACACTGAATATACCTAGGTATTTGGCACATTTGATTCTCTACACATGATGTGGTGAAAACTCTGTTAGTTATAGTATAGTTATCCTGTACTAAATGGCAAAAATACAGTTATAAGTAAATAGATGCCATGTGCATCCTTCTGAGTCTGGGTTAGCTCACTCAGGATGAGCTTCTCTAGTTCCATCCATTTGTCAGCAAAATCATGATTTCGTTGTTTCTGATGGTTGAGTGGTATTCCATTGTGTGAATCTACTACAGTTTTTATTCCAATCTTCAGTTGAAGGACATCTGGGTTGTTTCCACTTTCTAGCTATTACAAATAAAGCTGCTATGAATATAGATGAGGAAATGTCCTTGTGGTTTGGTGAGGAATCTTTTAGATGTATGCTCAGGAGTGGTATGGATGGGTCTGGAGGTAGAACTATTCCAAGTTTTTTAAGATATTGCCAGACTGATTTCCATAGTGATTGTACAAGTTTGCGCTCCCACCAACAATGGAGGAGTGTTCCCCTTTCTCCACAGCCTTGTGAGCATATGCTGTCATTTGAGTTTTTGATCTTAGACATTCTGACAGGTGTGAGATGGAATCTCAGAGTCATCTTGAGTTGAATTTCTCTGATGATTAAGGATGTTGAGCATTTCTTCAAGTGTATCTCAGCCATTAGAGATTCAGTTTTTATGAATTCTTGGTTTAGCTCTGTATCCAATTGTTTGATTGAATTATTTGGTTTCTTGGTGTTTAATTTCTTGAGTTCTATATAAATTTCTTATTACAAATAATTATTTTGTTTTTGTGTTTGTCATTAATATTTTATCTAATTCTAAAACTACATTAACAAATGTAAGTGTTGCAACAGAGGTCAGAGAATCTATAAAGAGTTTGCTGAGGTAAACGGTGAGCAGAAAATATCTGAGCAAGTATGCTTTCTCAGACAACTTTTGTTCCCAATAATAGGGAGTCAGGCAAGGAATAACATCACCCGCCCCCAGAAAAGCCCTTAAAGCTTAAAAATCTGACAGGGATTGTGTTTTTCAACATTTCCCAAGGGAAATGTTACCTTTCCCACGAAGCTATGTCAGATTCTCAGCTGGGAGAAAGTTCTCCACTCTGAGGTTACACAGCTACATCAAATGTTTGTTTACCTTTTAGATCATTTATTTCTTTTGCCATTGTATTGTGCTGATTTGCAAATAGTCACGGCTCCCACTAACTTGATCAGACATGACCTTTGATAAACTTTTGAAGTGGGGCTTCATGACAGAGCAGATGCAAGGAGTTTATGTATCTAAATGAATGGGTATGAAAAGCACCTCACAGAAAAACTAGAGAAACTAGACATAGAGAAATCTATAAGTGTTAATTAAAATTAACTTTTATATTTTTTAACATCTGTAAAGAAAACAATGAAATCCTACATGCTAGCTACGGTGTGAAAATATAACCAACACTGACAAGAAAGAGGCCACGTGCTTCCAGGATCCCTTGTATCATCAGAAACAATGAAATCATGCAATTTGCAGCCAAATAGATGGAGCTAGAGAAGCGCATCTTCAGTGAGCTAACCCAGATTCAGAAGGATGCACATGGCATCTATTTTAGCCATATAGTACAGGATAACTATACTACAGCCAATGCACCAAAGAGAACATGGGCATAGACTTTTTTCCTGTCAATGAGACACTTTGCCCTAGTGGTGCTGCCTTGAAGGCCCCCAGTGTGTGCGGAGGCTCTTGGCCCTCATATGACTGCTGAACTGGGGCGGGGGACTGTTATGTAGGGACACTGCACTCCAGAGGAGTGGGATGGAAGGGATAGGGAGTAGAGGGTGGGAGGAGGACACTGCGATGGAGATGTAACCTGAAGTAATATATATATATATATATATATATATATATATATATATATATATAATCATAGAATCCCAACCCCATTAGGGAGTTGGTGGCATTGTCAGCCTTTGGAAAATAAAACAGCAAATTCTGTAAGTTATATAAGCTGCAAATGCTGCAGTGTGTCACTTAGATTGAATCAGACCAGCTTCCTTCCAGTTCTCACTTCCCAGTGTTCACATATGGCAGAAAACCTCTCAAGGAGCTTGCACTTGGACAGCATGCATTCGAGACATTTTTTGTTTATTTGCACAGAAATAGAAAATAGCGCTAAAGGCTGGAAGAAGACTTATTAGCACAATTTAATGAAAACCACTAGCAATGCCTGTTGTTTCTGATACCTCCACAGTGGGGAATACCATCTATAATTGCATTACTCTAGAACTTTCAAGTTTATTTCTTGGCAGCAGCTGATAACACATAGCTCCAGCTGGAAGAAGAAAGATACTGAGACTCTTATATTGTCAATTTGAGTTTTAAACCCAAAGGGAAAACTATGACTACAGTCTAACTCAAAACTGGCAGGTCCAACAAAAATTACATTGGCTATGCATAATTTAAGGATTTGAAATTGCTGTGGCTGGTGAAGATTAAGATTCTAAACTGTCAGGACTGTTGATACCTCCTTTAACATTCATTCCAAGGATGTATTATTTTTTGAGAAACTGAGGCACAGATTAAGAACCAGAAAGTTTGAGTACATCAGACTTGCATCCTGGGAGACACAAGTTCAAGCATCTGTATTTGAGGGCCTTACAGATTCCAAACCAATTTTATTAGCTGCTTATTAAGGCAAATATCCTAGAACTCCTACATTGATGCGCCCCTTCAAAGTATCTACTTTTTTAAAGCTATTACTTTATGACTCAAATGCCCACAGGGGACCCTGTCATCCAGGTTTGTGACACAAGCTGAACATACCCTAAGCATTTCTATTGGAGTCTTTACAGTGCAACCTGAGTGTGCCTAGCAGCGTCCCTTTCTGCCTCCTTATGATGTAAACTGGGCATACCTAAAATCTTCTTTTCTGTCACTTTTAATCTTTTTGTCCATAACTTGGGTTAACAATAGAAAATATTTGTCAGCCGTATTTCCTTTTGGAACTGTTTTATCTATATGTTTGTGTGTGTGTGTGTGTGTGTGTGTGTGTGTGTGTGTGTGTGTGTGTGTGTGAGAGAGAGAGAGAGAGAGAGAGAGAGAGAGAGAGAGAGAGAGAGAGGGAGGGAGGGAGGTCATGAAAACTGAAAGAGGATCTTGAGAGGGGAAGAAGAGGTCGAAAGGGGGGAAAAACAGGGTCATGGACTACGTGTGTTATGAAAACAGAAGTGTGTACTATCTGAAGGAGAGAAGTGAACAAACCAGGGAAAGGCATAGGAGATAAATGGGGAGGTTGACGAGTTAGAGTGTGATGGTGAATATTATGTTTAAAATTTAAAATTACTGTGCGAAAAAGAACAAAATGTCCATCACCTGTAAGCCCCACTTGTCCAAGAACAGATAACTTCCCCAAATGCTGGAGCTGTTTTTGTCATTGTCTCGTCCTGTACAGTTTTATCAAAACTATTGCTCATATAAGTTAGCAAACCGTGTGTTTTTGCTTCTGTAAACAATCTTGCTTGCCCAGACTGCAGGATGTGTGTCTGATTACATGTAGGCAAGAAGCACATCAGGATGTATGCTTGCCCCTGATTGTATGAATGAAAAGAGTACATAGCCTTGTGACTTTTTATAAACCTCTGACTAATGTAATTCAGGAATGAATTTTGAGAGTCCTCTGAGGTATAGTTCTGGCACCATGAGTGTCCAACACAAGTGTCTAAATAAAGACTCTTTGTTAAAATTTATTCATGGCCAGACTAGTGAATCTCTGAATGAGCCCAGACCCATAATGAGAGCAAACTTGTTTCATAATGATACATGTATGAAAACTACAATAATGCATTATTTTTTGTGCTGACTTTTGTTTTGTTTTGCTTTAAGATGAAACTTTTTAAATGTTTATTTATTAATTCAAGTTACATTTCCATCACAGCCCCCTCCCTCCATCTCTCGTGGTCCTACCTTCCCACCCTCAACTGCCTCTCCTACCTATCTACTCCTGTGATGTTGGGTTCCCCCATATATCAGCCCCCACTCAGTTCCTCAGTCAAATGAGGGCTAAGAGCTTCCTCTTGCACTGGGGGCCAACATGGCAGTTCCACTAGGGCAAAGTGACCCACTAACAGGTAACAAATTCCATATTCCTGTTCCTTTGGATCTGTTGGTTGTAGGATGGTTATCTGTAGGGGTTAGATAAATTAGATTTAGAAAATATATAGGGGTTTCTGATACTGTCTCTTAATTCAGGGCATGAAGAGCATTATCAGCATGTGGACTAAAGAATCTAAACAAACAGGAGACTTAATAGACTGAAAAACAAGGTTGAAGTCAGGAAAAAACAGGAAATACTCAATAGACTGAAAAACAAGGTTGAAGTCAGGAAAACAGGAAAGACTTAATGGACTTGAAGAAACAAAGTATCTGGCCTGACATTGTTTTCAGCTGCTAAGTGGGCGGAGCCCAAATTAAGCTGAAACAGAGTTCCTCCTATTTAAGGACAGTGCATGGAGCCCAGAAGGAGAAGAGGCCCCTGATGCTAGAGAGCTCCAAGAGTCCTGCTGAAAAAAGTGCTGGCCATCATTTGATGGCTAGATTTCCCTGAAGCAGAAGGAAGCTGGTGAGCAAAGAAAGCCTGAGCAAGACACCAAAAGGCCAAGGACTAAACCCTGTGGCTCAGCTTTTGCCTAGAGGGATTTGATCTGTCCGAACAGTGGCCTAAAGGAAACTGTGCCTGGCTTTAAGGACTGAGGCAGAGCAGCTGAGTTCCTGATTCAAAAGAAGTAAGTTGGCCTGCAGATGGCTGGGGTCTCCCACAGGGAAGAAAGCATGAAGCCTTATTTAAGGTGAGACTGCAATAACCAACTTACCCTGACGAACCTACATCTGAGAGATCCAGAAAAAAGACTGCTAAGTGCGTTAAAGAATCTACAACAAAGACTGTGTTCCTGATGACTGAGGACCTGCCCCAGAGACTGTATCATTCTAAAAGGTTAGAAAAATAATTATCAATAGGTTTAGTGGATAGGTTAAAGGGGTTGTAGGAATTTATAGGATTAATAGTTAAGAAATTGTTGGTGTTTGTTATAAGTGAATTTAGTAATAGATAAATAAGTGTTAAATAATAATTTAAAAGTTCGGTTACAGTTATCCTGTACTATATGGCTAAAATCAATTATGAGTAAATAGATGCTATGTGCACCTTTCTGGGTCTGCATTTAGCTCACTCAGGATGAGCTTTTCTAGTTCCATCCATTGGCTGCAAATTGCATGATTTCCTTGTTTCTGGTAGCTGAGTAGTATTGTATTGTGTAAATGTATCATAGTTTTATTTTTTTAATCCATTCTTCAGCTAAAGGACATCTGGATTGTTTCTGTTTCTAGCTATTACAAATAAAGCTGCTATGAACATAGTTGAAGAGATGTCCTTGTAGTTTGGTATGGAATCTTTTGGATGTATGCCCAGGAGTGGAATGGCTGAGTCTTGAGGTAGAGCTATTCCAAGTTTTCTAATATATCACCATACTGATTTCCATAGTGATTGTACAAGTTTGTACTCCCACCAGCAATGGAGGAGTGTTCCCCTTTCTCCACAGCCTTGTCAGCATGTGCTGTCATTTGAGTTTTTTTTTTATGCTCACTTTTAAAATTATTTAAAAAAGTAAAAGTTAAATTAGTGCAGTTGAGTAAGACACTGTCTCATAATAGAAGAACTGAGGAGCTTAACTTATTGATCACAGGATATAGAAAAATCAAGTTGATACTGACCAAGGTTTCTTCCTTCTGGCTAGCTTTCGCAATATAGAAAGATGCTGTTCAGGCTGCTGTGAGAAAATCATCTAGAGTCTTACCCAGCAGTAAACCTTGCAAAATGTAATAATGACTGGTGTAGTAAGATATGCCCATGTGTGCAACAGTGGAATTAGTGTGACGGGAGTAACCAATTGAGTTCTGGTTGGACTTAAGACACCATTCACAGGAATAAATATACTTCTTTTATTATAAGTCTGCTCTAGAACCCCCTGTTGGGGAGATTTTAGATCCATGAGTAAACCAACTACTATCACCCTGCTAAATGGAGAGTGATAAATACCCTCTGAATTTATATCTCTATTTCCATAAATTAGTACAGCTATCAGATGCCATCAAAGTTTATTTGTGCAGTGAGTGGTAGTTAACACAGAAACTCAAAACTTGTCAAAGTGCAGAGAGCAAATATTATGGGAGTGTTTAGCCACATCTGTATCACACCTTCTCCACTGGCTCACCAACCATCAAGCAAGAGGATGTGGGAGAATATAAGGACCAGAGGCCAGGTAAGACTGCACTGAACTAGTGTCACCTGGGCTCACTGGCCATCAAGCAAGAGGGTGTGGGAGAATATAAGGACCAGAGGCCAGGT
>CAJQZJ010004760.1:1454341-1470748 GCA_907164525.1 Lophiomys imhausi | reverse complement strand
ATATAAGGACCAGAGGCCAGGTAAGACTGCACTGAAATAGTGTCACCAGACAGAATGAGGCTAATATACCCATGAGGTCATAGAAGCTGTGCTTCTCTATACAAGATCAAGCTAGTCAACATTCTAGTCTGGGGGGAAAGGGATTCAGGAGTCCCCACCCCTGACTGAGAAGCTATTGAAAGCTGATAGCTGCTGGGGGGGGGGGAATGTGAGTTTTATTTTAGGGTATGGCCTCTGGGAAGTCAACTATGCCCCAGGAGATGGCTCCACACACATCTGGAATCAGTGGGTTTTTAACAAAAGATGTAAAGTAGGGAAGGGAGATCAGATGAATGTAGGAGGAGTTATGTGGAAGAGTTATGGTGAATATGTTCAAAATATGTTGCATAAAATTGTAAAATAATTGATAAAAATAAAAGAAACTTGATACAAAAGAGTTCATACCAATTATTCCACTTGTAGGAGAATGATAATTGCCATTATTGGTGTTTGGTGATTTAGGTTATAATTACTGTAATTGTAAATGAATGTTTACTGAAAAGGACAAAAAATAACATAGGCTTTTTTTCTTTACTTGATCTATTGTATATCTCAGTACAGATAACATAACAGATGTTATCATAGGTATTGTTCATATCATTATATGTATACTGTAGTTCAATAAGGCACTGAAGAATTAACTTTAGGTAATAGAAACATGGACATTAATAGGGAAAATACAAAAGCTGTGAGAAAATATTATGTTGTTTTTAAGTCCAGGAATGCAGATTTTGTTTTTAGAAAGAACAGAAACAAATTAAAAAGAAGAAAAGACATCAGTAAAACAACCATGACAGAAACAAATCACAATACATAATTAAAAGTAAATGGCCTAAGCTCATAAATAAAGATAAGTTCAAAAGAGTGAACTAAATATATATAAATTTACATTGTCTCCTGGGAATAAAAGGATTAAAAATCCCAGTAACATGGATGGAAACTTTATATTGTTGATCAGGGGAATATAAGAGGCCCTTGGAGTGATATAGGCTATTGCCATTGCCCTCGGTGCCTTTCAGGAAACAAAGTGAGACTCTATTGCTGAACACACCACACAGTTCAGACATAGGATTTGGGGTAATGTATATGGAAATGACATGCAGGCCTCCTCTCTGGAGGTTATCCCTCACAGTTTTGAACAAAACCATGTGAGCTTCCATTGGAGAAAAGGAATCAAGAACCCTATCCAGCAGTAATGCCAACACATCACAACTGTGAGAAGCATTGCAAGATATTTTGCATGATAAGTGCAATGTGCAATAATGGCACTTATCTGGGGTAACCAACACACACTGAATTTGACTTTAGGCCCTCTTAATGGGAGGGAATTCATGCTCATCATTGTAAACTTAGCCAACTACCTGTGGTGGGTAAGGCCATGGAAACTAGAAGAGAACCTAGTACTGTCTGTTTCCTAAACCAGTATGATCTGTAATTGTCTTCCGAAACTCATCTTTATGCTCACAGACATATGTAGCTCTCATGCAAAAAGAAGCTTCTTTTTGCAGTAGATAGAAAAGTGATATTTAGAGAAAACCACAACTGATCCAACTACAGAGATCAAGGGTCTTGATCTACATCACAAGACAGCATGTCCCCAGTTAATAGATTTGCAACACAACCTCTACACTTAAGTCTCAGGAAATATCATGGGAGAAGGGACAGGAAGATTTTAAGAGCAGAGGATCATTACATCTGCTGCAAGATCAAAAAGGCCATGAAGTGGGGGAAGAGGGTGTAGATCTGGTAGGAATTGTAGGGCAAGCAAAAGGTGAGCATTATCAAGATACATTGGTAAAATCCTTTACAGTTTATAAGATATAAAATGAATAAAAGTAAACACATGTAAGTTATGAACAATAACAAGAAAAGGGATGAAAACAAAAATGGTCATTGTAAACTGGCATTTATGTAGAAAATTGACTTTAGGATTAAAAATTATGTAAAGATGAGAAAGACTACTGCAACGATAAAAGGTGACTCTCTTGAAATTTACCAAGAAGATATGGTAGTTTCAAAAGTTTATACATTTTATAACTTTTAAGTAGATGAAACTAAATTTGTTCTGGAGTTTCTAGAATAAATTCCTAAACCTGCCATCACTGCAGTAGATTTATTTTTGTGTTCTTTTTTTGTTTTTGTGGGGTTTTTTTTGTTTGATCGATTGATTTCCCCCATTATTGAAAATAGATTCTTTTCGCATACAATATATCCGATTACACTTCCCCTCCCTCTACTCCTCACTTCTTTCAACTCCCCCTCCCATCCAGACCCACTCCCTTTCTGTCTCTCATTAGAAGAGAATAGACTTCTAAGAGACTATAACCAAACATAAAATAAAATATTAGATAAAACAAAACCCATCACATTGAAGTTGGACAAGGCAAGTCAACAGAAGGAAAAGAGTGCAAGAGAGGGCACCAGAACCAGAGATTCATTCACACCCTCAGCTGACCCAGATGCACACAGGCCCTGAGCTTGCCATTATGTCTGACTATGAATGTCTGTATTTGTTCCCATCCGCTGCAGGAGGAAACTTCTTGACGGTGGAGGAATAAGGCCATGATCTATGAGTATACCAGAATATAATTAGAAGCCCTTTTATTACTACTTTTTTGGTGTGAGTCTCACACTCAATAGAGCCTTGAACTGGGGCACCCCTCCTGTCTCAGCCCCTCCAAGTTTGAGGAAAGAATAACTTATTTATTATTTATATATCAAGGTGGAAAATACATAAGAAGAATGTGGAAAACCTGGATATAGCAACTGATAACCTTGACCTACACTATTTGGCAAAAGTTTGCTACCAAAATTTAAGGAAAATAGCCTTTTCCGTGGCCCATGTCTGCTTGATCTCTGTTAAGTTTGTGTATTACAAGGATTCTTTCCACATTGTAATTCAGTTATACCTAATTAAGAAGTTGAAATATGTTCAGATATTTTAAAACTGATACATTTAAATAACCCCAAAGTTAAAGCAGAAACCACAGTGGAAATTACTGAATGATGATGAAAAAGTGTAAACATATTACCTGTGGGACAGAGTAGAGGTGAAAGTTCTCACATTTATCTTCCAGAAATTTTTTTTCTTTAAATCTTTAAATCTCTTTGGAGGCATAAAAATAAAGGCCTCCAAATTAGGGAGTAAAATGTCTGTTATAAGAAGTTTGAATGATCATGGCAGAATGCATGTCTAGGTCTTACATTCTATCCCAAGCTATGCATATTCTTGACACTTTTGTTCAAAGATTAGGTTACTATGGAAGTATGGACTTGTTTCTATGACCTCTATTCTATTCTAATGGTCTATATATTCCAATGACTTTTTTAGTTAGTTTGTTTTCTTGCTTGCTTGCTTGTGTTTTCTATGCCAGAATCACACTGTTTTGTTAGCATAGCTTTGTAGTAGAGTTTGAGATGTAGTGTCATATCTACTTCAGATTGCATTGACTATTCCTGGTCTTTTTACTTCCATGTAAATTTTAGAATTACCTTTCTAGTGTCATGAGGTATATCATTGAAAATTAATGATAAAAATGTAATTCTGTAAACCACTTTGTTTTTTAAATTTTTATACAACACATGTCAATCATACTCTTTCCCTTCCCTTAATCTCCAGGTCTTCCTCACCTGTCCACCTCCCAACTACATCTTCTTTCTCACTTTCTCAAATAAAAAGCAAAATCAGAAATCAAAAGAAAGAAATGAAAAACCAGTAAGACAAAAAGAAAAAAAAATCACCAAACCAAAGTAAAACTAAAAAGCACACACACACACAAAACCATGGAATCCGTTTTGTTTTAGTTAACTTTTCCTGAGTTTGGGGCCTACCTGGGAATGTGGTTTATATAGTCAGTGATATTCTGTTGGAGAATTATGATTTCCCTTTTTCCAGAAAGCATCAATTAGAAATCACTTCTTGGTAAAGTAAAAGGTATGACTTTGTGTTCAATTCTACTTCTTAAATGTGTAAATCTCCTATGCATAGTGTCTCAGTCTGTAAGTCAATATATGTATCAATCCTATTGTGTCTGGAAGACTCTGTTTCCTTGGAGTTGACCACCTCTGGCCCCTATAATCTTCCCACCTCTCTTCTGCATAGATCCTCAAGCTTTGAGGGGAAGGGTTTGGTAAAGACACTTCATTTAGAGCTTAGCCCTTCAAAGTCTCTCGATCTCTGTAAATTGTCCAGTTGTGGGTCTGTGTGTCAATTACTGTTTACTATGAGAATACACCTCTCTGATGAGAGGTGAACAATGCACTGATGGTATAAAAATGGTGTGGATGTAGGAAAGTGTCATTCAATGCTATGTTCTTCAGCAGAATAATAATGGAAAGTATTCCTCTAGGGTTCATGATGTATATACTGTCAGGTTCTTAGTTACTTTAGCAGTGGTAGGTATGTGTTTCATCTATGGAGTGGAACTTAAATCCAATAAAAAAAAACTAGTTGGTTAATCCTATAACATTTACATCACTATTGTACCAGTATATCTTGTAGTCTCTTGAAGGTCACAGAATTTGTATCTAGGTGACATTTATGATTACTTTCCTTCTCTGGTAGTACCTTCTGGCATCATGAGCTCTAGCCAGTGTGGCTAAGGTTTTGGCACAAGCTCAATCTCTTCATGTTTGATGATATGAGTAAATTAATGTTTTTAGCATAGGGCTTTACAATCAGGTAAAGTAACTGATAACCTTTGCAATATTATGAGATGTTTGGGGAAATTTATTAAAACCCTTTGGTCAATGACTCAACCTGACACTTATCATCCTTATCATCCTTATATGGTGGTGATATTTAAATTCCTTTCATATATGCATATATTTTAGGAGCTTCTACAGTAATAGGTTTCCATATGGCTTTTAAAAAGGCCTTTACTGTGAGTTGTACCTTCCCATCTTCCCTCCTTTGCCATGCCTTCTCATCCTCCTTCCTCATTTAATTTTCCCAAGAACACTGTATTTATTTCCTCCTCAATAGAATAACCACACAGAGACCAGGGGGCAGGAGATGATCTTCCAGGGATGGGAGAATAGAATACTTTGTTAATGAAATCAGTTTCATAACGTTGATTCTGCCAATCCTTAAGCATGACAGACCTGTCCATCTTAGAGATGGAGGTAGAGACTAGGAGTGTAGTCACTACTATGCAGTTCCAGTCTGAACGAGCTGTGTGTGAGACTGTAAAGTATGGGCAGCGCTTTGTGCACTGGAAGAACCATCAGGGTGAGACCAAATTACTATCTCAGTGAATCTAGAAAATAGATCTCAGAGTCAAAGATTTCCCTTAAGCCTTAAGATTTAATGTAGTTGTTAGGAATACTTAGAACACTGTATTTTCTATTAATTTCCCTTTCTGTAATGAGAATATCTGTGCTACACCTGTCCCATCCTTGTGTTTTAGAAACATAAAACTTGTTTGATTTCATAGCTTCATGATTTAGGAAAATTTGAAGTGCGAGTGGACCATCCCTTGAGTCTCACTCATATATGAAGAGACTGTTGACTTTAAGTTGGTACTATAACAAAAGTTTTACTGCTATTGAATGAAGTGGATATGTTTTATATTGTAAAATAACATGGAATTTGGGAGATCTTGTGTGGAATATTTGTGTGATTCTAAAATTCATGTTGTATTCTAATATGCAAAAGACCTACACAAAAGTGATTTTAAGTCATAAGGGGAATGATACTCACAAACACACTTAGTTGCAGATAGCATACTAAGATAGTAGAAATGTGTTTTGATAGTTCAATGTTTAAGGCAGCCGAGTCTACTTTGTTAGACTTTCAAGAGCTAAGAAGCCTATTTAAAAAAGTGTTGATATGCAGGGTATGCTGAAACTAGCTTGGTCCATGCTTGCACTGGAGTTCCACTCTGAAATTGGAAAACTAGTATAACTCAGATTAAAAGTAGCATAATTATTATGAAATTCAGATACATGACATAGAATGTTTGAAAGTATGTAGATACCAAGGAATCCTCAAATCTCGAAGAGAAGAAAAGACAAGAAAGAAGTGATACATGAATGGATTTAGTAATCTGTTAGTTGTGTGCTCAGTGTTTATGTCAAGATAAAGGGTACCTTCCCTTGCACAAAACATACACAGAAATACACACACATACACAGGCACACACACCACCACTACATAAACAACACACCAAGAGCTTACAGAAGATATGAAGTGGCAGAGAGAGAGATTAACCCAAAGTAGCACAGCTTCAAATTAATTGTTTAGCACCACATTCAAATTCCCTCATCGTTTGGACTCCAGCACCATAGGGGCTACCCTATGCTCTGCTGCAGAAGCCAGCCCCACCTGCCTCCCTCACAGTAAGGCTTGTCTTGTCTCCAGATTCCTTTATTTAGGCCTCATTCCCTGGCACTGAAATTTGTATCATACATCCTTGGTGTGAATGCTCTATAAAATAGGGTATTTCTGACTAAAATTCATCCTTAAACTAATTTGACATTCAGTGCCAAACATTTAACCACCCACCTCTTTCCTGATAATTTAAATAGTGAGTCATTGCTCCTTAACCAGATGGAATGGAAGGTCTGTTTCCTGTGTGCTCTGAGAGAATAAGAAGATAACAGAATAACTTCCATTTCATACCAGGGGAATTACAGTTCCAAGTGTGTTGAGAACAGTCACCAATTCCATCTCCTTAGCTTCCTGTGCCGTATAAGACCATTCATTTATTTGAATTGTGTGTGTGTTGTGTGTGTGGTATGTTGGGATGTGTATGTGTGCTTATTGATAATCATTCATATTATTCTAGCATTTAAGAACAACTGAACTTATCCCTTCTCTAGATCTTATATAGTATATCTTGATTGTGCTCTATGGAAAGGAAATATTAATACTTACTTTTACTTATGGGATTGTTACTAGACCACAACCAATTCTGACAAAGCTTAATATTTCACTTTTACTTCTAGGCTATGATGAGCTAATTTTCAATTCTGAGAATTAGAACTGACTTCTGAATCATCATGAAAGCTTTACAAATTTGGGGCTTAAGATTTGATTCATGTTATTTTGGCACTGTTCTTCAGTTCTTGATCCTCTGTGTACTTTCCCCAAGAAGTCACACCACCTGTTTTGACTTCACTCATTACCTCTGTCAGAAGGCCGTGAGTCTGCTTGCAAACATTTTTTCTTGTTCTTAACTTCTTATCCAAATCTTCCTTTTCATCCAAGTGCCTCCCCTGCTTGACTTCTCATATCCCTTAGGTTTGACTAACCCCATTCCTAGAGTAATCCAGGTTTCCTCTGTGCTCTGGTTGTAACTCTCAGAATATGGTCAACAAAGAATTTTCTCTTTTCCCTGGAGCTACTGTTTATTCCAGCTGACAAGCAACCATTACACAGCCTTGGGTTCAGACAGCCAGTCACTGCATGATATGTAGAGATCACATACTCTCTCCATGAAGTTTGGAGAATGTTTCAATTTTCCTGTCCATGGAACTCTTATAAGGAGTTATGAGAGTTAATAACAAAGAGATAAATGGTTGGATTTTAAAAAATGAGATAAAATATACTGTTATAAGTTCAGATCTGGCTCCTCTGCTAAAATATTTCTGCATATGTTTCAGTGCTGGGGATAGACCGCAGGACCGTGTGCATATTCAGCAAGCATTGTACCACTGAGCAATATTCCCAAATCTTGTTAAAACCATAACAGACTGTAATCATACTTTCTCAAATTCACTGATCTTGTGAAAATTGTAGCAAAACTGAGCAAGTCTGGTAATATTAAGCTCCTGGACACTCTCATCAATGATTCTTCTATTTCTACCCTCAGTTCCTCTTCAAAAGCCTCAGATTATTAGGGCAATTTTGTCCTATAGGTCAGTAAAGTTAAGGGATGAAATGTATGATGTTTAATATACAATTAAAGCTCTCCAAAAGGAAAACCAATGGTGTTCATGTCACTGTGTAATATGTGATGAGTATTTTTTCTTTCAGAAGAGAAGGATGATTGTGAAAATTACTGTAGTATTCAGTGCAGGGCTCTTTCCCACATGATCCACCTAACAATGAGAAATAGGCAGGACAAACATGCCAACTGCACTCAAGTCTGGTTTCCTTAGAGCACTTTGCAGAGATATGGCTTCCTGGACAAAACTTCAGGGAACTCTACCATTATTGTCTCCAATGGGAGGCCCACTCATTCTGGATGTAGTATTTAACTACAAAAACTTAAAGGAGATTAAAAATCATAGTAGTTTGTAGTGAAGAACTGGGTTTTCTGTCTTTGGTGAGAGATAGGTTGGCACATGCCTAATAAAATTGTCAGCATCTGTAGAGTTATAATGATATTAACCCTAATGTTGTTTTGTTGTTTCACTTGCATTGTTTTTTTTAAAGACAGAGTCTTACCATGTAGCCAAGACTAGCTTAGAACTCCAAGTGTTTCTATTTCAATCTCCAAAATGCTAAGACTACAATCCTATGGAACCATGTCTTAGAAGTGATAGAAAATCAATAGGTAAATCAAAGAATATCAGAAAGTGCATATTTATTCAAGAACATAGAATAAAAGGAACAGTTAAGAGATTATAGAATGGGGGGGCCAAGATGGTGGCGACCTACACTGACGCATTTTAAATGCGGGGAAAAAAGAGCCATAAAAAACACAGAGTTATTGGGCACTGTGCAAAAACTGGAGGGGCTAGACCCTCCCTGGAACACTCACAGCTCCCAAGGAACTGTTAAAAGTCCCAGGGTAAGGCTCTCCCCCCATCTCTCGCAGACACGGAAGCCACTAAACCCGGGATTCGGGAACTCCCATTTGGAGAGGTGCCTGGTAAGATTGACCCCAACTCACAGCAGGCAGAATCAGAGGCCACTTGGTGAGCGATCAGTAGCCTACTGAGCTCCCCACACCTCAGGAAGAACTATACCCACTTAAGAAATTTTGCGAGATAGTGGAAGTCTTAGCAAGGAACAAACAAGGAGCTCAGCAGGGGGGGGGGGGCGCAGCCTCTCGAGACACAGAGGGCGGAAGTTCTGAGAGAGCAGGAAGCTGCAGGCAGACAGGAGGGGCTGAATCCCCGCACACTCATGGCAGCGCAGCTGGGGAGGGAGCCCGGCGCCGGCAGGGCCAAATCCCCGCAAACCCACAGCAGGACAACTGGGGAGGGAGCCCAGCATGGGCGAGGCCAGGGATCTGCGCACCCACGGCTGAGCTGCTGGGGCGAGAGGCCCACTCAGGTGGCCGGAGGATCCGGGGCTCGGTGCACCCACGGCCAGCCGAGCAGCCAGGGAGGGAGACCTGCAGCTGCACCGACAGGGAGGGAATCAGGCACAGAGGTCAGGCCTGTGGCGAGAAGCCTAGTGAGAAACCAGAAATCAGGGGACCATAGCTGTATTCTGGAAAATCCAGACATATTAGGTGTGGAGCCAGACCCTGTCAGGCTCCATGATGACAAACAAAGCCCACAGAATCTGTGCCTGGGCAAACAGGCCCATACCATCAGAACCATTACAGGCTGATAACTCAGAGTGCAACATAGAGAAGTCTGAATTGGGAGCAGTGAAACAATACTGGTCCATTACTCACAACCTGGGAATAGGCTGCACCAGGTCACAGTGCCTCAGGCGATTAAAACCACAGTGACCCTGAAATCCCCCTGTAAGCAACGACAGATAGCCAAGTAACTCATCCCCTGCACCAAAGCATCCACTGTGGATCCATGCACAGAAAACGACAAGAACAGACAGCTAAATGCATCCAATGGCCAAAGGTAAAAAAAAAATAGATATCAAGGAAATATGTCTCCAACAAAGCAGAATTATCCTAGCTCATCCAATTCGGATGACCTCACACCAACAGAAACATATGAAAACGATGACAATTCTGCATTATGGAAAGTGATAGAGTCCCTGCAAGAAGAACTTAAATCTATGAAGGAATTCAAAGAAGCCACAATTTTACAAGTCAAAACAAGGAACAACACCATTAAAGAGCTCCAAGCCAAGGTGACAGAGCTTGAACAGGAAAAGGAAAAAGCAATGAAAGATTTTCATACAAAAACAAGCAAGCTGGAGAAGGAAATGTACAAAACGAACAAAACCATACAAGACATGAAAATAGAAATAGAAACAATAAAGAAAACACAGTCAGAGTTAAAAGAGGAAGTGGAGAACCAAGGGAAGAGAACAGGAACTACGGATGTGAGTATCAACAATAGGATGCAAGAGATGGAAGACAGGATCTCAGGCATGGAAGATTCAGTGGAAGAAATCAGTACAACATTCAAAGAAAATGAGAAGGCTAAAAAATCTCTCACCCACAACATCCAAGAAATCAAGGACTCAATGAAAAGACAGAACCTAAGAATTATAGGTATAGAGGAAAGAGAGGACTCCCGACTCCAAGGTCCAGGAAATATCTTCAACAAAATCATAGAGGAAAGAGGCTTACAGAACACCAAACAGATTAGATCAGAAAAGAAACTCCTCTCGCCACAAAATAATTGAAACACCAAATGTACAGAACAAAGAAAGAATATTAAAAGCTGTAAGAGAAAAAGGTCAAGTCACATACAATGGCAGACCCATCAGAATTACACCTGACTTCTCCACAGAAACTTTAAAAGCTAGAAGGACCTGGTCAGATATACTACAAGTCCTGAGAGATCATAGGTGCCCAGCCAGACTACTTTGCCCAGCAAAACTCTCTATCAACATAGATGGAGAAAACAAGATATTCCATGACAAAATCAAATTTAAACAATATCTACCCACAAACCCAGCCCTACAGAAAATCCTAGAAGGAAAATCCCAACCCAGAGAAGAAAACTCCACCCAAGAAAACAAAGGGAATAGAAAACCCCTCAGCAACTAAACCAAAAGAGGCACAGGACCACCACCTATACCAAACTAATGGGAAATAACAACCCCAGGTCACTAATATCCATCAACATCAATGGACTCAACTCCCCAATAAAAAGACATAGGTTTACAGAGTGGATCCGCAAGCAAGACCCTTCCTTATGCTGTATACAAGAGACTCATCTAACTACCAAAGATAGACACTGCCTCAGAGTAAAGAGCTGGGAAAAGGTTTTCCAAGCAAATGGACCCAGGAAGCAAGCTGGAGTAGCCATCCTAATATCAAACAAAACAGACTTCCAACTGAAGTTAATGAAGAAAGACAAAGAAGGGCACTATATACTCATTAAAGGGAATATTCATCAAGAGGAAATCTCAATACTGAACATCTATGCCCCAAATACAAAGGCACCTACTTTCATAAAAGAAACACTTCTAAAACTTAAAGCGCACGTCGATCACAACGCATTAGTAGTGGGAGACTTCAACACCCCACTCACAACAATGGACAGATCATCAAGACAGAAGACAAAGAGAGAAATATTGAGTCTAACAGAGATCATGAAACAAATGGACCTAACAGATATCTACAGAATGTTTCACCCAAACACAAAGGAATACACCTTTTTCTCAGCACCCCACAGAACCTTCTCCAAAATCGACCACATAGTTGGTCACAAGGATAGTCTCAATAGATACAAGAAAATTGAAATAACACCTTGTATCTTATCAGACCACCACGGAATAAAGCTGGTCTTCAACAGCAAAAGAATCAACAGAAAGCCTACACACACATGGAAATTGAACAGCTCCTTACTGGATGACCACTGGGTCAGGGAAGAAATAAAGAAGGAAATCAAAGACTTCTTAAAATCCAATGACAATGAAGACACAACATACCCAAACCTATGGGATACATTGAAAGCTGTGCTACGAGGAAAGTTCATAGCAATAAGTGCTTTCAAAAAGAAAATTGTGACAGCTCATATTAGTGAACTAACAGCTAAGCTGGGTGTATTGGAAAAAAAAAGAAACAAACACTCCCAAGAAGAGCAGAAGGCAGGAAATCATCAAACTTAGGGCTGAAATCAACAATTTAGAATCAAAAAGAAGTATATAAAGAATCAATGAAACCGAGTTGGTTCTTTGAGAAAATCAACAAAATAGACAGACCCCTAGCCAAATTAACTAAAAGGCAAAGGGAAAGAACCCAAATCAACAAAATCAGAAATGAAAAGGGAGAAATAACAACAGACATTGAGGAGATCCAGAAAATATTCGGGCATTACTTTAAAAATCTATATTCCATTAAATTTGAAAACCTAAGCGAAATGGACAATTTCCTCGATAAATTCCACCTACCAAAACTAAATCAAAATCAGATTAACAGCTTAAACAGACCAATAACACCCAAGGAAATAGAAACAGTCATTAATAATCTCCCAACCAAAACAAGCCCAGGGCCAGATGGATTTAGCACGGAATTCTACCAGACCTTCAAAGAGGAACTAACACCATTACTTTTCAAACACTTCCACCACATAGAAACAGAAAGAACACTGCCAAACTCATTCTATGAGGCCACTGTCATTCTCATTCCTAAACCACACAAAGACCCAACAAAGAAAGAGAACTTCAGACCAATCTCCCTCATGAACATAGATGCAAAAATACTTAATAAAATACTAGCAAACCGAATTCAAGAACACATCAAAAGTATCATACACCATGATCAAGTAGGCTTCATCCCTGGAATGCAGGGATGGTTCAATATATGAAAATCTATCAATGTAATTCACCACATAAACCAGATGAAAGAAAAACACCACATGATAATCTCGCTAGATGCAGAAAAGTCATTTGACAAAATCCAACACCCCTTCATGCTAAAAGTTCTGGAGAGAACGGGCATACAAGGACCATACCTAGAAATAATAAAGGCAATATACAGCAAGCCAGTAGCCAACATCAAATTAAATGGAGAGAAGCTTGAAGCATTTCCTCTAAACTCAGGGACAAGACAAGGATGTCCACTTTCACCATATCTCTTCAATATACTACTTGAAGTCCTTGCTAGAGCAATAAGACAACTAAAGGTGATCAAAGGGATAAAAATTGGAAATGAAGAAGTCAAATTATCCCTATTTGCAGATGATATGTTAGTATACATAAGCGACCCCAAAAACTCCACCAGAGAACTCTTACAGCTGATAAACACCTTCAGCAAGGTGGCTGGATACAAAATTAACTCAAAAAAATCAGAAGCCCTTCTTTATCCAACAAACAAATATACCGAGAAAGAAATAAGGGAAACAACCCCCTTCACAATAGCCACAAACAACATAAAATACCTGGGGGTAACTCTAACCAAGCATGTAAAGGACCTATAACAACAAGTACTTCAAGCCCCTGAAGAAAGAAATGGAAGAGGCCTTTAGAAGATGGAAAGATCTCCCATGCTCATGGATAGGTAGGATCAACATAATAAAAATGGCTATTCTACCAAAAGCAATATATAGATTTAATGCAATTCCTATCAAAATACCAACACAATTCTTTATAGACCTGGAAAAAGCTATTCTCAACTTCATATGGAACAACAAAAAGCCCAGAATAGCTAAATCAATCCTGTACAATGAAAAAACATCTGGAGGTATCACCATCCCAGATTTCAAGCTGTACTACAGAGCAACAGCAATAAAACCAGCATGGTATTGGTATGGAAACAGACCAGTGGATCAATGGAATCGAATTGAAGACCCAAACATGGACCCACACACCTATGGCCAACTAATCTTTGACAAAGAAGCCAAAACCACACAATGGAAGAAGGACAGCATCTTCAACAAATGGTGCTGGTCCAACTGGATGTCCACTTGCAAAAGAATGAAATTAGACCCATACCTATTACCTTGTACCAAACTTAAATCCAAGTGGATCAAAGACCTTAACATAAAGCCAGCCACACTAAATATACTAGTAGAAAAATTAGGAGAAACCCTCGAACTCATTGGCACAGGTGACAAATTCCTGAAAAGAACACCAACAGCTCAGGACCTGAGATCAACAATCAATAAATGGGACCTCATGAAACTGAAAAGCTTCTGTAAGGCAAAGGACACTGTCATTCGAACAAAAAGGCAGCCAACAGACTGGGAGAAAATCTTCACCAACCCCACATCTGATAGAGGGCTATTATCTAAAATCTACAAAGAACTCAAGAAACTAAATGCCAAGAAACCAAATAATCCAATCAAAAAATGGGAAATGGAGCTAAATAGAGAATTCACAAAGGAGGAATCCCTACGGGCTGAGAGACACCTGAAGAAATGTTGAACATCCTTAATCATCAGAGAAATGCAACTCAAGACGACCCTGAGATTCCACCTAACACCTGTTAGAATGGCTAAGATAAAGAGCTCAAATGATAGCGCATGCTGGCGAGGGTGTGGAGAAAGGGGAACCCTACTCCATTGCTGGTGGGAGTACAGGCTTGTGCAACCACTATGGAGGTCTGTCTGGCGATATCTTAGAAATCTAGGAATAACCTTGCCTCAGGACCCAGCCATACCACTTCTGGGTATACACCCAAAAGACCTCTCACAGAGACATAGGGAAGTCTCCTCATCTATGTTCATAGCATCCGTATTTGTAATAGCTAGAAATTGGAAACAACGCAGATGTCCCTCAACTGAAGAATGGATTAAAAAACTGTGGTACATCTATACAATAGAATATTACTCAGCTATCAGAAACAATGAAATCATGCAATTTGCATCCAAATGGATGGATCTAGAGAAGCTCATCCTGAGTGAGCTAACCCAGTCTCAGAAGGATGCACATGGCATCTATTCACTTATACTAGGATTTTAGCTATATCGTACAGGATATCTGTACTACAACCAACACACCAAAAGTAACATGGACATAAATTTTTTTTATCTTTTTCTTTTTCCTTCTCCTTTTTTTCTTTTTTCGTTTTCCTTTTCCCTTCTCTTTTTCCTCTCTTTTTTTGTTGATATTCTTTGTTTTTGTGAGTTTGTGTGTTTGTTGGTCTTTTTTTTACTATTCCCCCAGTAGCAAGGAGACACCTTTCACTGGCAGTACTGCCTCATAGGCCCCCAGTGAATGAAGAGGCTTTTGGCCCTCATATGACTCCTGATCTGTGGTGAGAGACTGTTAGGCAGGGACACTCCACCCCAGAGGATCAAGACGGAAGGGTCAGGAGGTAGAGCATGGGACGGTGGGGCTGGGTAGCAGGAAAAGAGGACAATATGATAAGGATGTAACCTGAAGCAACAAACAATTTATTAACTAAAAAAAAAAAGGCAGGTGGCAGGGCTGAAACACTGTGAATGGAAAGAGGATACAGCCGTTCGGCCTGGTTTTGCAGACCTCCAGGTGTTGAGAAGACGTGGAGCTAAGGTAAAATACAAGAGAATTGTGGTGTTGACCCATGCCTTTGACTTCAGCGGAGACGGGGAGAGCACGGTAGAGTTGGTGGTCTTATGAATCCTGGAGTCATACGGAGCTGGGTGGTGATGGTGCGTACTCTTGGTCCCACCATTCAAGAAGAGTACACCCTTGGTCCCAGCTCCCAGCACACTGGAGACAGAAACGGGCAGATCTTGGAGCTCAGGGTCAGCCTGATGCAGGGCAAATTCTAAATAGAGAAAGACTTCGATCCAGGAGTGGTGGAATACATCTTTGATCCCTTCAGATGTGAACCACAGGTCTCTGATCCCAATAATTAGAGTTCAGAGACACACACATGGGATTTGGAGGGACCTAGGTTTGGAGGCTACTTACAAAAGGCCTTCTCGGTGCAGGCAGATTGTCCTTTGGGATCTCAAAATATATACACTGGAGCTGGTTTAGCTCCAAGGTGACAGAATGATTTCCTCTTTAACCCGGATTGAAAGATAACGCTTTGTATGTTGTCAGAAGGCCAAATTAGCTTCAGGAGAAGTACTACCTAGCCCTCCCCCCCAAAAAAAAGAGGGTAATTGTACCAGGGTTGGGATTGGGGCAGGGCTCTGTTCTTATTTTTCCAGGAGAATCGAAGCATACATTAGGGGAGCCCAGGGACGGCTGGACAGCGGAAACCTCAGCAGAGAGCAGAATCAGGCACCAAGGAGGACGAGTGACCCAGTTGATTCTGCCTGGCAGACTTCCTCAATAGCTGTCTCCATCGGGGGCCTGCAACCACGGCACTCCAATGTCGCTGGGATCGTCCAGGTCTACACAATGCCCCGGCTGGAAGCTCAGTGAAGCCTGCAAGATCAGCCTCTGCCTACAAACTCCTTAGGTCATCTAAACAGCTGAGAACAGAAGGACTGAACATAAAAGGAGTGTACTAACATTTTTAACCATTTTTTCCATTTGGGTTCGGGCCCCAAACAGGTCTACAACGACCAAATCAGCAGGAAGTCACTTTAAGAAAGCAACTTCCCATGCCCAGAGGGTGGGGAAGGTGTTTCTCCACCCTTCTTTTTGGTTATTTGAAGGATAACTGAAAA